>JAKOGI010005364.1:2500-13125 GCA_029747015.1 Carnegiea gigantea | reverse complement strand
TGTATGTATGTATATATATATATGTATATATATGCGTATATATATATATATATATATATGCACAGATATATATATGTATATATACATGTGTATATATATATATATGTGTATATATGGATATATATAACGCCCCCAACCTGTGGAGGGGTCACTCTGTCAGGACTTCCTAGAAAGAAATCCTTATGGCTCTTGAAGATCGCGGGTTTGGATTAGCTTTTAAATAGTCATTCTAAAACAAAACTGCGAGAATTTCCCTGGTTTAGCAACATTTTAGGGTCTTAGCTGAGCTGAGGGCTCCTGTAGGCTGGTAATAGGGTATAACATGTGCTAAAATTATCGAAATTCAACCCTCGGGCCACTCGGCCGGGATTACTCACAATTAGACGACCAACACAAGGGTTAAAGTAATACTGATACAAGTACAGAGCCGACTACATGCTTTCACATACAACAATGAACTTGAATATTTACAACGTGGTAGGTATCGAGCACTTGTAAAGCCAACACAAGACTTGTGGTGGGTTGGCATAGAAATAAGCTCAAAATATCTCTTATACCTGCTTAAACTGAACCTGGAAAAAGGAATAAGTAAAGAGATGAGCAACCACACGCTCAGTGAGAATTCCCCTACTCCGTAAAACCAAAACCATTTGCAGGTAATAATACCAATAATAGTCTCATATCATGTATTTATACAATACTATCATATTAGGCAATCACAGTCCTCAAGGAAAGTTTACCACCCTTTTACTTCATTTGTAGCCCCTCAACTCATTCTTAGGC
Source organism: Carnegiea gigantea (assembly GCA_029747015.1). Taxonomy (NCBI): domain Eukaryota; kingdom Viridiplantae; phylum Streptophyta; class Magnoliopsida; order Caryophyllales; family Cactaceae; genus Carnegiea; species Carnegiea gigantea. Next base: position 12,342 of record JAKOGI010005364.1, on the reverse strand, counting down.
CCTTAATGACCAATCTTCCTTTCTAACTAGCATTCAGGAACGTAATCAAGTAGCACAAGGAACGAATATGATGCTTTCAAACACACTTTTGAAAACATAGTGACTCTCTATATATTCCAAGAATAGTTTATAAATCACGCTAACTTCCTCAAAGCTAATAATTCTTTCTAAAAGCTCCTGAAACATCCAAATTGGTAAGGAAGACTTTGTAAGAAACATTCTTTCATAAGATATGCACCTTTAAAAGTTTAAAAGTTCGATGCATTACTAAGATGTAACCATACTTCATTTGAAATTTCGCTTAAACTATACTTGGAAACACGTTCATAAAATATATGCAGGATACGTACATTTTAAAGCTTCTTTCTTTCCTTAAAGACACTTTATTTAGTCTCTTGAGGCTCATGTTCTTTAAAAGAACATCTTTCGTGATGGTCCTCTAATGACCCTTATAAGCTTTTCAAATCTTATTCAATATGGCCTCGTAATGGCCCTTAGAAATCTTTCTTTCTGAACTGCTTAAAATGATGAAATGTCAATTTCCTATTTATTAGGAACTTACTCATAACATAAAAACATCTTATTGTGCTGGGTAGGGGAGATCTACTAAGCTCCTAAGTGAGATCGTCACTCACAACTCACGTTATCCCCAGGGTTTACGTACTTAACTTTTGGCCAAAACGCGTCATAGCAGAGCAACTCTAACTTCGATATTGTCCTCTATGGGGCAACAACTCATACCAAGATAATCATATCTTGAGTCCAGCCCCCCTTAAGGTTTTCCTACACGTCACACATTAGGGAACAGCTCACACCAAGATAATCATATGTTGAGTCCAGTTCTCGGTAACAGCTCACGCCATATTTGCGTCCAGCTCCCAATATTACCTTTAGGGGAAACAGCTCACGCCATCTTTCTGTCTAGTTCGCACCCTTAAGGTCTGGCCACTTGCCTAGCACTTTCTTAACCTTTAAAATCGCATTTCATTTCTCTTTTTCAGCTGATTACTTTGCTGAAATCTTAGTTTTAACAAAATGACCATAACTTTTTGAAATATTTATAGTTGCCTCGTTTTTAGCTTAAAAACTTCTTATAAACGAAATAAGTTTGCTAACTCGTAAACAAAGTATTCATTTTCACTTAAAAGCTTCTTATAAACGAAATAAGTTTGTTAACACGTAAATAGACTTCGTTTTTAACTCCAAAGCTTCTTATAAATGTAATAAGTTTGCTAACACGTAAATCGGCTTCGTTTTTATCTTAAAAGCTTCTTATAAATGTAATAAGTTTGTTAACACGCAAATTGACTTTGTTTTTAACTCAAAAGCTTCTTATGAGCATAATAAGTTTGCTAACACGTACATCGACTTCGTTTTTAACTCAAAAGCTTCTTATAAATGTAATAAGTTTGCTAACACATGAATAGACTTTGTTTTTAACTCAAAAGCTTCTTATAAATGTAATAAGTTTGCTAACACGAAAATCAACTTCGTTTTTAACTCAAAAGCTTCTTATAAACGTGATGAGTTTGTTAACACTTAAATTGACTCCGTTTTTAGCTTAAAAACTTCTCATAAACGAGATAAGTTTGTTGGGTCGTAAATTGAAACTCATTTGGACCTTAAGGTACTTAGCTAGCATTTAAATTCAAACTAGATTCGCAATTGAAGCTTATTGAAACATAAGGTAATATAATCAAACTAGATTCTTAATTGAAACTTATTAAAACTTAAAGTAATAAACTCATTCGAACTAGCATATAACCCAAACTAAGTTTCATAATAAACTCATTCAGTTGCCCACATTTAGTTCGCTTGAAATCCTTTTTATACTCGAAGAAGGGTGCTTAAGCAAATGAAGACTTTAAATCATTCTCAGCTTGCTACTGTTTAAAGCTTAGAATACTTGGCTCGCTTATGATTCAAACAAGGTTTCTTCATAATTTTTCAACATAAACGCTTCTTAAAATCGTGATGATTTTACTAGCTCATAACTCGAAACTCAATCGAAACTCAAATAAGCAGCTAGCACATAATTGAAGCTAAATTTCATAATTAATGCTTCAAGATGCCCTTTTTTAGAGCGTTTAAATCCTTCTTAAACGTAAGGAGAAGTTATAGACAAACCAACGCCTTAAAATATTTTCAAACTCACTTTTAGCTCGCTTTTACACTTCCTAAACCTGTCGACTATTCAGTTGAGTCACTCCCTGAGTATTTCGACGATTTAGGATTATTTTGGACTACAATCATCTTCATAACTGACAGACAATTGGCAAGTACTTAAAAGCATTCAAAATCATGAAAACAAGCGTTTAACAACCCTTCTTAAAGATGTCTAAATTTCAAGAGTTAACCACTTAATGTCACGTAGTACTTTGAGGGAAAAAGGGGTTCACAACTAGCACATTCGTATGCTTTATAGCACAACTCGGGAGAATTTACTCAATAAGTCACACATGACCTCACAATCCACATAATTGCGACAATTCACAACCCATGCTCCCTCTCACACAACACCAACCACAAGAATCTCAAATTTCTCATTAGTTCCACCTCAAACCATCCAACTACCCAGCTCGGTTCAATATTGACGTGTACAAACCAATAATACAGAAAACAATCGGATATAGGTATAACATTCATGCTTGATAGCCAACTTAGAATTTAGCATGCTAAACTGATGCAAATAGAAACTTCAAAGCGATATTTACTATCTAGTTCGCAAACCAATGTCCATAGACATAGTATTTCATTGTAATTACTACGAATAAACCATTAACTTACCCAAACTGATTTAACCAAAACCTTTAGACATAGTTCAGTTCATTCCACAATTATTTCAATAAGCATCCTTAAGCTTCAAAATGGACTTTAGATATAATAAACTGATATTTTACACTTTTCTACGATCTCCAAACTGGCAGGTTAAAACTCAACATGCGAATATCCCAAATTCAGTAACATGTTTATGATTTCTCAACCTTGAATCTAATTTCATCCAAACTGATTTCTGAACTCAAAATTAACATGCACTAACTAAATTTAGTTAAATTCGTTAAAAATAATAGTAATTAGGAGTAAATAAATCCCCACCTTGATTCCGAACTAGGTGTTCGTTCGAAGGGTTAACTGGCTTGACTTTAGGGCTCGAACAACTCCAAATTCTTCGGCTCTTACTCACCCGCACACGAACAGACCCCAATCGTGCCTAATTCACACCCAAACTCACAAAATTCGAACCCTTAAACAGACCCAAATTTTACTTGCTGACTTGAGATTGAATTGGGTGTTTATAGTTGCGAATTTTTACTCCATTTTATAGAAGATTGATATAACTAGGAGCTAAATTGCATGGACATACATGGGCATGTGTTCGTGTCCCAATTTGTCACCTAAAATCCTCCATAAACGTAGTGCATGTGTTCCGATTCCAGCCCAAATTTGCCCTAAACGCTTGCCAGCTTGTAGGGGTGGTCGAATGTGGGAGTTTTGTAGGTTGAGTGGCGAAAATTCTCTGGGTTTTGAGCATGAAAACCGTGTGTATGGTAGAGAGGAGGAGGAAAAAGATGAAGCAGAGCAGAGAGGAGAGAGAGAAAGAGCGATGTCGGGGAGGGGGTCCCGACAGGGGAGAAGGAGAAAATGGGGTCGCGCATGATTACTAAAATGTGCCTCCACTCTTTTTTTTGGGTCCCAAGCTGTTTCATATTTGATACCGCTAATCTAGTTCGTAACCCGAACTGTAAACCCAAAATCGATAACATGATCTTTCATCGATTATTCGTTCCCGCAAATATTGAGGTTCGATTTAATGACTAACAAAATGAATTCTAAGGTTGACAGTCTAATCGTATTCGGGTTCCCACTCGATTTAGTACTCATCAATAATCGTTAATAACGCTTATTAAAAATCATTGAAAGATTTTCAAACCAATAAGGATCATGGTAAAAATTTTAATAGCGACAATAATATTTTTTTTAATAAAATCATCGCTCGCATAGGCACGTCGATAATAATTTAACTTGTACCGTTAAATAAAATAAGATTTTGTAACATAAAAAGGCATTATGAACAGCTTAACAGAAAATAAAGTACGCGGGCCTTACACTCTCCCCCCTTAAAAGAATTTTGTCCTCGAAATTGCTTACTTGGAGGAATTATTATGGGTACTTCTCCCGCATTCTTTTCACAATCCAAGTCACTTTATGCTTAGCTATCTAATCCGTCTCCACAACAACAACAGAATCCCTGAAGGTAAGATCGGTATGATAGATAGTTCCTAAGGAAGAGGTCATATAAAGTTGTATATACATCTCATGAGGCTTGCTAACAAGTTTCTTCGCAAATCAAGGATAACAAAAGGGTGAGTAGCGCCAGAATCAAACAGAATGAGGGCATAAAGTGGGTTAACAATAAGAAGAATATCTGACATGGTGTTAGTAGGTTCCCCAGTCTCTTTTCCTTCTAGCTAAGCATCCGACTGCCAGTTAGTGACTTCTGATTACTTCTATTATCCCCCACCAGAACTCAGCTTCTTTTTCAAATTCATAGGTGGCCAGGTGCACCTTGAAGCTCTCAGGGCACTCCATGATTTCAAATAAGTTTTCTATTCTCCGAAGCCACTCCATGTACACCATAGGATTAGTTCTACCTTTAAACTTAGGAGGTTTAAGCTTATTAAACTGACGTATCATCTCCATGGTAGTTGGTTCTGGTATTAGTTCGCGTTAAGGAGGCATCTGTCACATAATATCAAAATTCACTAAGTAGCTAAAATCCTATATGTAATAACTATCTATTCAAGATCTACTACACTAATTCTATACTTCCAAATACTTATGTCCCTAACTATGGCTTCCATAAGTTAAGTATCTCATATTTTGTCTAATCACCTCATTCAAATTCTTCTTTGGGCTTCCTCTATCCCACTTACAGGCCCGAAGGGCAATGCTCTCACACCTTTGCAAGTGCAACTGTATCCTTTCTCTTGATATGACCAACCATCTAAGCCTTGCTTCCCTCATCTTATGCTCCTTAGGTGTCACTCATACTTTCCCTCTAAGAACTTTATTATTGATCTCATCCAATCTTACATAACTATACATCAACCTAATTCTGCTCATCTCTCCTATAACCTGGGATCTTCTTATAATACAACACTCTAAACACATACCTCCATTTTTGTCACCCCAGCCTCATATCACGAAGCCAATGTCCTCATCGATATCTTCATTGCCTTGTATGATCAAATCCAAGTATTTAAACTTCTTAATCTTCGGTATCATCATGTCAATGGTGACTTCCTCCTGTGCCTCTTCATTCCTTTCACTTGACTTACATTCCAAGTACTCAATCTAAAACCTTTAGACTTCAAATACGTCTCTACTTTTCTAACATATTGTTAGGTTCCTTCGAGTGTCTCTTTATTAAGACAATATACGTAGCAAACAACATTCACCAAGGTATTTCATCCTATATGTCATTTGTGAACTCATCCAAGACGATTGTAAAAAGGCTTAAAGCCAATCCTTGATATAACCTAATATCAACAAGGAAGTCCTTTAGGTCTCTTCCTAGCATCCTAATCCTTCGTCTCCGCTCTCTCATACATATCTTTAATAACCCTAACGTAAGGAAAAGGTAAATAATTCTTTCTTCAACAATTCCAATGCACTTCTTAAAGTACCCTATCACCTAATATCAACAAGGAAGTCCTTTAGGTCTCTTCCTAGCATCTTAATCCTTAGTCTCCGCTCTCTCATGCATATCTTTAATAACCCTGACATAAGGAAAAGGTAAATAATTCTTTCTTCAACAATTCCAATGCACTTCTTAAAGTACCCTATCACAAGCCTTCTCAATATAAATGAGCACCATATGTAAATCCTTTTGTTTTTCTATCCCTCTAGAATTCCATAAGTCTTCTCATAAGGTTCACTGCTTCTGTAGTCAATTTTCTTATAATGGAACCAAACTGCTTCACAAAAATTAAAGTCTTCCTCCTCAACTTCTTCCCCATCATCCATTGCATGCCAGAATATAACCGCATTCCATGTGGGCAACCAAAAAGGTAGATAAACATGATCGACGATGTGGAAAACCATCCTACACTACCACTGTGATAGTAAGGGAAGAATCGGCATATACATAAAATTATGAGTTATACACTTGTTAATACAAGTAATACTAAGCAAGACAGATCATATATATACATAAGTCACGTATTTTCACATAACACACATCTATTATGCTATCTAAACGCGTAATGCAAACCTATGGTTCTGATACCACCTAATATAATGCCCCCTACCCGAGGCAGGGTCACACCGCTAGGACTTCATAGAAGGAAATCCCCAAGGCTCTTGAAGATTGAGGATTTGGATTAGCATTTAGATAGTCATTTTAAAACAAGATTGCAAGAGTTTCCCCTATTTTAGCAACATTTTAGGGTCTTAGTTCAGCGAAGGGCACCTATAAGCTGGTAATAAGGTATGACATGTGCTAAAATAACCCAAATTCAACCCCTCGGGCCACTTGCCTGGGATTATTCACAGTCAAACAACTAAAACAGGGGTTAAAGTAATACAGATACAGGTACAGAGCCGACTACATGCTTTCACATACAATAATGAACTTAAATATTTACAACGTGGTAGGTATCGAACACTTGTAAAGCCGGCAAAAGACTTCTAATGGGTCAGCATCAAACTAATTTCAAAATATCTCTTATACCTGCTCAAACTGAACCTGGAAAAGGGAATAAGTAAAGGGATGAGCAACCACATGCTCAGTGAGAATTCCCTTACTCCTTAAAACCAAAACCATTTATAGGTAATAATGCCAATAATAGTCACACATCACCTATTTATACAATACTATTATATTAGGCAATCGTAGCCCCCATGGGAAGATTACCACCCTTATACTTCATTGCTAGCCCCTCAACTCATTCCTAGGCCCTTAATGAACAATCTTCCTTTCTAACAAGAATTCAGGCACGTAATCAAGTAGCACAAGGAACGAATATGATGCTTTCAGACACACTTTTGAAAACATAGTGACTCTCAATATATTCCAAGAATAGTTTATAAATCATGGTAACTTCTTTAAAGCTTATAATTCCTTCTAAAAGCTCTCGAAAGATCCAAATTGGTAAGTAAGGCTTAGTAAGAAACATTCTTTTATAAGATATGCACCTTTAAAAGTTCAAAAGTTTGATGCATTACTAGGATGTAACCATACTTCATTTGAAATTTCATTTAAACTATACTTGGAAACACGTTCATAAAATATGTACAGGATACGTACATTTGAAAGCTTCTTTCCTTTCTTAAAAACACTTTACTTAGCCTCTTGAGGCTCATATTCTTTAAAAGAACATCTTTCGTAATGGTCCTCTAATGACCCTTATAAGCTTTTCAAATCTTATTCAATATGGCCTCGTAATAGCCCTTAGAAATCTTTCTTTATGAACTGCTTAAAATGACAAAATGCCAATTTCCTCTTTATTAGGAACTTACCCATAACATGAGAACATCTTCTTGTGCTGGTTAGAGGAGATCTACTTAGCCCCTAAGTGAGATCATCACTCACAACTCACGTTATCCCCGGCCTATACGTGCCTAACTTTTAGCCAAAACACGTCTTAGTAGAGCAACTTTAACTTCCATATTGTCCTCTGTGGGGCAACAGCTCACACCGAGATAATCATATCTTGAGTTCAGTCCCCCTCAAGGTTTTCCTATGCGTCACACATCAGGGAATAGCTCACACCAAGATAATCATATCTTGAGTTCAGTTCTCGGGAACAGCTCACGCCATCATTGCGTCCAGCTCCCAATATTACCTTTGGGGGAAATAGCTCACGCCATCTTTGCATCTAGTTCCCACCCTTAAGATTTGGCCACTTGCCTAGCACTTTCTTAGCCTTTAAAATCGCATTTCATTTCGCTTTTTCAGTTGATTACTTTGTTGAAATCTTACTTTTAACAAAACGGCCATCACTTTTCGAAATGTTTATAGTTCCCTTGTTTTTAGCTTAAAAACTTCTTATAAACGAAATAAGTTTGCTAGCTCGTAAACGAGGTCTTTGTTTTAACATAAAAGCTTCTTATAAACGAAATAAGTTTGTTAACATGTAAATCGGCTTTGTTTTTAACTCAAAAGCTTCTTATAAACGTAATAAGTTTGCTAACACGTAATTGACTTTGTTTTTAACTTAAAAGGTTCTTATAAACGTAATAAGTTTGTTAACATGTAAATCGACTTTGTTTTTAACTCAAAGCTTCTTATAAATGTAATAAGTTTGTTAACATGCAAAACGGCTTCGTTTTTAACTCAAAAGCGTCTTATAAATGTAATAAGTTTGCTAACACGTGAATCGACTTCGTTTTTAACTTAAAAGCTTCTTATAATCGTAATAAGTTTGTTAACATGTAAATCGACTTGGGTTTTAACTCAAAAGCTTCTTATAAACGTAATAAGTTTGTTAACACGTAAATTGACTTCGTTTTTAACTTAAAAACTTCTTATAAACGAAATGAGTTTGCTAAGTCGTAAATCGAAACTCATTTGGACCTTAAGGTACTTAGCTAGCGTTTAAATTCAAACTAGATTCGTAATTGAAGCTTATTAAAACATAAGGTAATAATCAAACTAGATTCGTAATTGAAACTTATTGAAACTTAAAGTAATAAACTCATTCAAACTAGTATATAACCTAAACTAAGTTTCGTAATAAACTCATTGGGTTGCCCAAATTTAGTTCGTTTGAAATCCTTTTAATACTCGAAGAAGGGTGCTTAAGCAAATTAAGACTTTAAATCATTCTCAGCTTACTACTGTTCAAAACTTAAAATACTTGGCTCGCTTATGATTCAAACAAGGTTTCTTCATAATTTTTCAACATAAGCGCTTCTTAAAATCGTAATGATTTTACTAGCTCATAACTTGAAACTCAATCAAAACTCAAATAAGCAGCTAGCACACAATTCAAGCTCAATTTCATAATTAATACTTTAGGACACCCTTTTTCAGACCACTTAAATTCTTCTTAAGCATAAGGAGAAGTTAGAGACAAACCAACACCTTAAAGCATTTTCGAACTCACTTTTAGTTCGCTTTTAAAGTTCCTAAGCCTATCGACTATTCAGTTGAGTCACTCTCTCAGTAGTTCGACAATTTAGGATTATTTTGGACTACAATCATCTTCATAACTGACAGGCAATTGGTAAGTACTTAAAAGCATTTGAAATCATGAAAACAAGCGTTTAACAATTCGTCTTAAAGATGTCTAAATTTTAAGAATTAACCAGTTAATGTCACTAGCACTTTGAGGGAAAAAGGGGTTCACAACTAGCACATTCGTGCACTTCATAGCACAACTCGGCAGAATTTACTCAATAAGTCACACATGGCCTCGTAATCCATACGATTGCGGCAATTCACAACCCATGCTCCCTCTCACACAACACCGACCACAAGAATCTCAAATTTCTCATCAGTTCCCCCTCAAACCATCCAACTATCAAGCTCGGCTCAATATTGACATGTACAAACTAATAATATAGAAGACAATCGGATATAGGTATAACATTCATGCTTAATAGCCAACTTAGAATTTAGCATGCTAAACTGATGTAAATAGAAACTTCAAAGCAATATTTGCTTTCTAGTTCGCAAACCAACATTCATAGGCATAGTATTTCATTGTAATTACTACGAATAAACCATTAACATGCCCAAACTGATTTAACCAAAACCTTTAGACATAGTTCTGTTCAATCCACAATTACTTCAATTAGCATCCTTAAGCTTCAAAACGGACTTTAGATATAATAAA
>JAKOGI010005363.1:0-13151 GCA_029747015.1 Carnegiea gigantea | reverse complement strand
AAATCACCCGTTCTTGGGCTTGTTAGAAAGCCCTGGAAGTCTATTTTCCAGAATGGGCTCATTTGCTCAATTTGGATAAGCGGTTTTAAAGTTATGGCCCAAACAATGCACCTATCTCAGACTGGACTGGATCAACATAACGTATCTTTGAGTGATATTTTGCCCAATCAAATGTCGTCCAAATTAAACAAAATTGGGCTTATTTGAAAGCTGAAATCTTAAACTTCAAAACCATGTAGAGCCTCAAATTGTGGGACCACTTTAGGTAGGCCAAAAGTGCACACAAAAAGCGGGAAATTTCTGGATGAAGGCGGCACTACCTCTTCGGGTATGAACGCCAATTTCCGGCAAAATTTTGCAACTTCTTTGACTTCTTCATGGTGTCTAAAGTCCTTGAACTCGCATAATAAGAGAAAATATGAGAGTTCCTATGCACGCTCTTGTTTGACACTTTTCTTCTTGGAAGTTGACCTTAAATAAAAATAAAAATAAAAATGATGCATATTGGAATATGCACACTTGAGTGTGTTATCAAAAGTGCAACTAAATTCCTAGTTCTATAATCTTGAATGTGGCAAATTCAAGTGGTGTTCTAGGTTCTCTTCCACTTTTCCAATTGGAGTGATTCCTTGGTTAAGACAAGAGAATAGCCCAAGATCAAGTCATTGAGTGGCTCCGTGAAGGATTATCTCAATTACAAGATCTTGTTCTATTCCTTTTTCTTGTGTAGTGAAATTCTTCATCCATCTCATTCATCTTTCATTTCTCTTCCCAATTTGGCTTATTTTGAGTTGGAGTTTGATTTGGTTCACTTACCACCCACATATACATCAAAAGGTGAGGTGTGTGCTTGTGTGGCTGCTAGCTTGCTTATTTGAAGGCACACAGCCCCCCCTTGTAACAGGATATCAGATTTTGAAAGAAAACCCCTTTGAGAGCTTGTGCTTTCATGCCTTAGTGCAACCAAATTCCAACTTGCTTATCCTTAATCTAGTCAATTAAGGTGGTGATCAAGTAGGTTTTAATCTTGAATTAAGTGGTGTTTCTGTATCTTAATCCAAGGTTAAAGACTCTAAACTTAAGTTTGGCGGTGATATCTGTATCCAAACATTGAGTTTAGCACTATCCAACTACCTTGATAATCTTCAAGTATTCAAAGAGAAGTGAAGGAAGATTTGCTAGCTGAAATTGAGTTAGTGAATTCTTATCTTTAATTCTCCTTCATTCCATACATTTACAAACCTTCATTCATCCATTACCATGCTGATGCAAGGCTAAGGATAGCCCCTTTGGCTTAGCTTTCCACACAAACACAAAGCCAAACTCAAACCGTGGAGTTTAGTTCTATCCTAAATCATTTGATTAGCTTGAATCTTCAAGTTGATCTTCTTCGTTCTTCGTGTTCTTCATTTATCACCTTCAATACTTGAATGTTCTTCAAGTCATTCCATTAAACCACCTACCATACTTCCATTCCCCCTTTTCAATACTACTCCTTCTACCTTTCCCCTCATAGAATCAAGTCCAAACAAAGCTCATTGCATTAGAATAGGCTTTGCTCTCAAAGACATTCAAAGCCGTGAAGATTCATCCAAGGCAAGCTTATCACAATCCACGCACGGTTCAACGCACGCCCGTGCGTACCCTGCAATTTGCAACCCGAGGCTGCACACGGTTGGACGCACGACCGTGCGGCTTCCCTTCTCGAATTGTCTTTCACAAAACCGGCCATGCTTGGCAGCAATATGGCACGGCCATACCGTGCCTAAGTACACGACCGTGCCACCCTTGCCGTGTGGTTTTTTTCTTGTTTGCTTCGTGTTTAGCTTGGTTATCTTCTACCCTTCATACGTCCAACACAATCCCCTTGAAGATATCTCAAAGTTCCCTTTAGATTTTTACTTAGAATCCCTTGATTCTAAGTTCCATTCCTCCCTCACATGTTTGATGCTTCACAACCATCATATTATGTGTCCACTTTCCTTGGTTTTGATGCATATTTCCATATGCATCATTTTTATTCAAGTCCAATTTCAAAGAAGAAAAGGGTCAAAGAAGATCATGCATGGAAATGTGCCTATTTGGTCTTATTAAGTGAGTTCAAAGACTCGCGACACTATGGAGAGGTCAAAAAGAGGTTAAGCTTTGCTAGAAATTTGGTGCCGAATTCATCCCTGCGGAACCCGATTTTTGTAACCACTTTTGGACAAGCTCAAGTGGACCCACAACTTGAGGGCCCATGTGCTTTTGAAGTTTAAGATTTCATCTTTCAAATAAGCCCAAGTTTGTTTAATTTGGACATCATTTGATTGGGCAAAATATCACTCAAAGATAAGTTATGCTGATCCAGTCCAGTCTGAGATAGGTGCATTGTTTGGGCCATAACTTTCAAACCGCTTATCTAAATTGAGCAAATGAGCCCAATCTGGAAAATAGACTTCCAGGGCTTTCTAAAAATCCCAAGAACGCGTGATTTGGCCGAGTATTCTGGAAGTTATGCTCTGTTGAAGTTGAGGCAGTTGCAAGGATTAATGCTGGGAATATGAAGAGTCTTCGGTTACATATACTTGTGTGGCTGATATTGTGTACGTTTTAGATGCTTCTAGATTGATGTAATCAGCTACAAAAATCCTAGAATATTCCTTGTAACCTCCCCCACCCCTTTTATGATGAGTCTTTTCATTTTTCTTAGACTTTTCATTAGCTAGTTTTAATTGTTAGGAGTTATTTGAGTCATTTGATTGTCTTTCGCTGAGTCTATAAAAAGGGGAGGGGCGTGTGAAGCTATTCATTCGGCATTGTAAGAGATTTTCAAAGTAATACAAGCACCTTTGAGAGTGGTTCTCATTTGTGTCTCAAAAATTCCTAGTTCTATATCTTGAATTTGGCTAATTCAAGTGGTGTTCTAGGTTCTCTATCTTTTCCAATTGGAGTGATTCCTTGGTAAGACAAGAGAATTAGCCCAAGGTCCAGTCATTGAGTGGCTCCGTGAAGGATTATCTCAATTATAAGATCTTGTTCTATTCCTTTTTCTTGTGTAGTGAAATTCTTCATCCATCTCATCCATCTTTCATTTCTCTTCCCAATTTGGCTTATTTGAGTTGGAGTTTGATTTGGTTCACTTGCCCACCCACATCTACATCAATTGGTATCAGAGCCAAGGTTCTTAAGTGACCCACATCACACCCACATACATCCCAAAAAAGCCAAATACAAAAAAACAAAAAGAGGCACAAACCGGCAATCCGAGTCTCGAAGACCAGAGAAGCAGCACGGTGCCCCCGTGCCACCATACACGACCGTGCCATATCATTTTCCAGAAATCTTCAAGTCGAGACGGAGCACGGTGCCCCCGTGCCTCCAAGCACGACCGTGCCACTCTACTTTTCTGCATTTTCTTCAGCCGAAGCATAGCACGGCCTGACCGTGCCCCCATTGCACGACCGTGCCACCTTTGCCACAGCCAACTTACGTTTCAAATCAATCCACGAAGAACCCTAGACCTCATCCTTCATGCCGTCTTCAAAGAACTTGGAGAAAGAACTAGCTCTTATTGATATTGGATATGCTTGCTTTGCAATTCCGAAATTTCATGGCGAAAAGGAAGAGTTCGCAGGTTGGTTATCTAAGGTGGAACGAGTTTTTGCTTGTTGTATCCTTAATGACCAAGAGAAGTTCGAAGTGGTTATTTCAAGATTGAGAGGATGTGCACTTCAGTGGTGGAATAAATATAAGTTTGAGCGAAAAAAGAAAGGAAAAGAAAAGGTGAGAACTTGGAAGAACTTGGAAAAGAAAAGGAAAAGAAAAGTTGAAGGGTTCCTTTTACCCATCCACTTACATGCCCATGGAAGAAAGTATCTCCGTTAAGCTCACGGGTTCATTCCCTTCCACCCCACAAAAAGAACCAACCCCACAAACGATCTTTCCCCCACAACCTAGGAGGTGTCTCAAGTGCCAAGGGCTTGGACACTTATCCACGGATTGCCCAAATAACGAGGTCATTACCTTGGAAGAAAGGAAAGCCGTGGAAGAAGAGAACGATCAGTAGGAAAGCCTTGAAGAAGAAATTGAACTCAAGGTTGAAAAAGAAGAAATACTTCACTTAGAGAAGGTTTCTCAAAAGCCAAACAAAGATGAAGAGATCCTTGGAGAAAAAGCTTCAAGCCTAGTTGACCTACCTCTTGTTTTTGGTGACTGTGTTGGTGAAGAGACCTTTGAACTTGAGGCCCAAAGCTCCGAGTTGAAGCAAGAAGAGATTGTGCAAGAAATTGAGCAATCCTTCACCCAAGAAGGGTGCCAAGAAGATAATGAGGTGAATTTGAGCATAATCCCAAGAATTGAAGAGCATGTAGTTAAAGACCTTGAAGTGATGAAGCCATGTAGGGTTGCTGAAGAGTTTGAACAACTCTTGATTCAAGAAGTACGCCCTACAGAACTCCAAGCACCCGAGTTGGAGGCATGTGGGGTTATTGAAGAAGTTGAGCAACTCTTGACCCAAGAAGAATTCACCTTAACCCCCATTCAACCTTCCCAACCCTTCAAACCACAAAAGGACCGACAAGTCTTAACCCTCATTCATCCTTCCCAAACCCTTGCCCCCAAAGAAGATTTCCCACTTCCGCCTCTTCTCCTTATCAGATATGACTCGTTTTATCATCCTCCCCTCACCCTCTTCTATATCTCTCTAGAGGTGATGCCCTTTGATCACTTCCTACAAGAGCTCCCATTTCATAAGCATGCCTCCCTTCATGAGAAGCTTGCCAATCCTTTGAGTTTGAGGACAAACTCAAAACAACCCGGGGAGTATGATGCAAATTTCCATATGCATCATTTTTATTCAAGTCCAATTTCAAAGAAGAAAAGGGTCAAAGAAGATCATGCATGGAAATGTGCCTATTTGGTCTTCTTAAGTGAGGTCAAAGACTCGCGACACTATGGAGAGGTCAAAAAGAGGTTAAGCTTTGCTAGAAATTTGGTGCTGAATTCATCCCTGCGGAACCCGATTTTTGTGACCACTTTTGGACAAGCTCAAGTGGACCCACAACTTGAGGGCCCATGTGCTTTTGAAGTTTAATATTTCAGCTTTCAAATAAGCCCAAGTTTGTTTAATTTGGACGTCATTTGATTGGGCAAAATATCACTCAAAGATACGTTATGCTGATCCAGTCCAGTCTGAGATAGGTGCATTGGTTGGGCCATAACTTTCAAACCGCTTATCCAAATTGAGCAAATGAGCCCATTCTGGAAAATAGACTTCCAGGGCTTTCTAAAAAGCCCAAGAACGCGTGATTTGGCCTAGTATTCTGGAAGTTATGATCTGTTGACGTTGAGGCAGTTGCAAGCATTAATGCTGGGAATATGAAGAGTCTTCGGTTACATATACTTGTGTGGCTGATATGTGCACGTTTTAGATGTTCTAGATTGAGTAATCAGCTGCAAAAATCCTAGAATATTCCTTGTAACCTCCCCAACCTTTTATGATTGAGGTCTTTCATTTTTCTTAGGACTTTTCATTAGCTAGTTGTAATTGTTAGGAGTTATTGAGTCCTTTGGATTGTCTTTTGCTGAGTCTATAAAAATGGGAGGGCATGTGAAGCTATTCATCAGCAGTAGAGATTTTCAATAGTAATACAAGCACCTTTAAGAGTGGTTCTCATTGTGCTCAAAAATCCTAGTTCCATATCTGGAATCTTGGCGGAATTTCAAGGGGGTCTAGGTTCTCTATCTTCTCCATTGGAGTGATTCCTCGGTTAAGACAAGAGAATTAGCCTAAGATCAAGTCATTGAGTGGCTCCGTGAAGGATTATCTCAATTACAAGATCTTGTTCTATCCCGTTTTCTTGTGTAGTGAAGTTCTTCATCCATCTCATCCATCTTTCATTTCTCTTTCCAATTTGGCTTATTTGAGTTGGAGTTTGATTTGGTTCACTTGCCCCCCCACATATACATCAGGTTTTCCCTTGATTGTATCCTCCCTTGGCTTGTAAGCTTTCACTCTTAATTTGAGTTTTAGCTTGAACCATCGGCAGGTACATCAATGAGCCTGAAGAGCAGACCATGGTGATGCATATTTCCATATGCATCATTTTTATTCAACTCCAATTTCAAAGAAGAAAAGGGTCAAAGAAGATCATGCTTGGAAGTGTGCTTATTTGGTCTTATTAAGTGAGTTCAAAGACTCACGACACTATGAAGACGTCAAAAAGAGGTTAAGCTTTGCTAGAAATTTGGCGCTGAATTCATCCCTGCGGAACCCGATTTTTTGTGACCACTTTTGGACAAGCTCAAGTGGACCCACAACTTGAGGCTCCACATGGTTTTGAAGCTTAAGATGTCAGATTTAAAATAAGCCCAATTTTATTTAATTTGGACATCATTTGATTGGGCAAAATATCACTCAAAGATACGTTGTGCTGATCCAGTCTAGTCTGAGATAGGGGCATTGTTTGGGCCATAACTTTCAAACCGCTTATCCAAATTGAGCAAATGAGCCATTCTGGAAAATAGACTTCCAGGGCTTTCTAACAAGCCCAAGAACGCGTGATTTGGCCGAGTATTCTGGAAGTTATGCTCTGTTGAAGTTGAGGCAGTTGCAAGGATTAATGCTGGGAATATGAAGAGTCTTAGGTTACATATATTTGTGTGGATGATATTGTGCACGTTTTAGATGCTTCTAGATTGATGTAATCAGCTGCAAAAATCCTAGAATATTCCTTGTAACCTCCCCCACCCCCTTTTATGATGTGTCTTTCATTTTTCTTAGACTTTTCATTAGCTAGTTTTAATTGTTAGGAGTTATTTGAGTCTTTTGATTGTCTTTTGCTGAGTCTATAAAAGGGGAGGGGCATGTGAAGCTAATCATTCAGCATTGAGATTTCCAAAGTAATACAAGCACCTTTGAGAGTGATTCTCATTTGTGTCTCAAAATTCCTAGTTCTATATCTTGAATTTGGCTCATTCAAGTGGTGTTCTAGGTTCTCTATCTTTTCCAATTGGAGTGATTCCTTGGTAAGACAAGAGAATTAGCCCAAGATCAAGTCATTGAGTGGCTCCGTGAAGGATTATCTCAATTACAAGGTCTTGTTTATCCTTGTTCTTTTTGTTAATATTCTTCAAACCATCTCAAACTATCTTCCACCATATTCACTTTTCTTTGGTTGATTCTTGTTTAGTTTGAGTTTGAGTTGATTTGGTTCACTTGCCCCCCCACATATACATCAATTGGTATCAGAGCCACGGTTCTTAAGTGACCCACTTCACACCCAAATACATCCCAAAAAGCCAAAACACAAAAACAAAAAAAAAAGGTACAAACCGGCAAACCCAGTCTCGAAGACCAGAGAAGCAGCACGGTGCCCCCGTGCCGCCAAGCACGACCGTGCCGCCAAGCACGACCGTGCCACTCTACTTTTCTGCATTTTCTTCAGCCGAAGTATAGCACGGCCTGACCGTGCCCCCTTGCACGACCGTGCCACCTTTGCCACAGCCAACTTTCGTTTCAAATCAATCCACGAAGAACCCTAGACCTCATCCTTCATGCCGTCTTCAAAGAACTTGGAGAAAGAACTAGCTCTTATTGATATTGGATATGCTTGCTTTGCAATTCCAAAATTTCATGGCGAAAAGGAAGAGTTCGCAGGTTGGTTATCTAAGGTGGAACGAGTTTTTACTTGTTGTATCCTTAGTGACCAAGAGAAGTTCAAAGTGGTTATTTCAAGATTGAGAGGATGTGCACTTCAGTGGTGGAATAAATATAAGTTTGAACGAAAAAAGAAAGGAAAAGAAAAGGTGAGAACTTGGAAGAAATTGAGTAGTAAGTTGAAGGGTTCCTTTTACCCATCCACTTACATGCCCATGGAAGAAAGTATCTCCGTTAAGCTCACGGGTTCATTCCCTTCCACCCCACAAAAAGAACCAACCCCACAAATGAGCTTTCCCCCCCAAAACATAGGAGGTGTCTCCCAAAAACAAAGGTTGTCAAAGGGGGGGGCCCTGGAACACTTATCCACGGATTGCCCAAATAACGAGGGCATTACCTTGGAAGAAAGGAAAGCCGTGGAAGAAGAGAACGATCAGGAGGAAAGCCTTGAAGAAGAAATTGAACTCAAGGGTGAAAAAGAAGAAATACTTCACTTAGAGAAGGTTTCTCAAAAGCCAAACAAAGATGAAGAGATCCTTGGAGAAAAAGCTTCAAGCCTAGTTGACCTACCTCTTGTTTTTGGTGACTGTGTTGGTGAAGAGACCTTTGAACTTGAGGCCCAAAGCTCCGAGTTGAAGCAAGAAGAGATTGTGCAAGAAATTGAGCAATCCTTCACCCAAGAAGGGTGCCAAGAAGATAATGAGGTTAATTTGAGCATAACCCCAAGAATTGAAGAGCATGTAGTTAAAGACCTTGAAGTGATGAAGCCATGTAGGGTTGCTGAAGAGTTTGAACAACTCTTGATTCAAGAAGTACGCACTACCGAACTCCAAGCACCCGAGTTGGAGGCATGTGGGGTTATTGAAGAAGTTGAGCAACTCTTGACCCAAGAAGAATTCACCTTAACCCCCATTCAACCTTTCCAACCCTTCAAACCACAAAAGGACCGACAAGCCTTAACCCTCATTCATCCTTCCCAAACCCTTGCCCCCAAAAAAGATTTCCCACTTCCGCCTCTTCTCCTCACCAGGTATGACCCGTTTTATCATCCTCCCCTCACCCTCTTCTATATCTCTCTAGAGGTGATGCCTTGTGACCTCCTTCCCCAAAAGCTCCCATATTGTAAGCGCGACCCCTTTCTTGAGAGGCTTGCCAACCCTTTGAGTGTGAGGACAAACTCAAAACAACCCGGGGAGTATGATGCATATTTCCATATGCATCATTTTTATTCAACTCCAATTTCAAAGAAGAAAAGGGTCAAAGAAGATCATGCTTGGAAGTGTGCTTATTTGGTCTTATTAAGTGAGTCCAAAGACTCACGACACTATGAAGAGGTCAAAAAGAGGTTAAGCTTTGCTAGAAATTTGGCGCTGAATTCATCCCTGCGGAACCCGATTTTTTGTGACCACTTTTGGACAAGCTCAAGTGGAACCACAACTTGAGGCTCCATATGGTTTTGAAGTTTAAGATTTCAGCTTTCAAATAAGCCCAAGTTTGTTTAATTTGGACGTCAATTGATTGGGCAAAATATCACTCAAAGATACGTTATGCTGATCCAGTCCAGTCTGAGATAGGTGCATTGTTTGGGCCATAACTTTCAAACCGCTTATCCAAATTGAGCAAAAGAGCCCATTCTGGAAAATAGACTTCCAGGGCTTTCTAACAAGCCCAAGAACGCGTGATTTGGCCGAGTATTCGGGAAGTTATGCTCTGTTGAAGTTGAGGCAGTTGCAAGGATTAATGCTAGGAATATGAAGAGTCTTAGGTTACATATATTTGTGTGGCTGATATTGTGCACGTTTTAGATGCTTCTAGATTGATGTAATCAGCTGCAAAAATCCTTGAATATTCCTTGTAACCTCCCCCACCCCCTTTTATGATGTGTCTTTTCATTTTTCTTAGACTTTTCATTAGCTAGTTTTAATTGTTAGGAGTTATTTGAGTCTTTGATTGTCTTTTGCTGAGTCTATAAAAGGGGAGGGGCATGTGAAGCTAATCATTCAGCATTGTAAGAGATTTCCAAAGTAATACAAGCACCTTTGAGAGTGATTCTCATTTGTGTCTCAAAAATTCCTAGTTCTATATCTTGAATTTGGCTAATTCAAGTTGTGTTCTAGGTTCTCTATCTTTTCCAATTGGAGTGATTCCTTGGTTAAGACAAGAGAATTAGCCCAAGATCAAGTCATTGAGTGGCTCCGTGAAGGATTATCTCAATTACAAGATCTTGTTCTATCCCTTTTTTCTTGTGTAGTGAAGTTCTTCATCCATCTCATCCATCTTTCATTTTTCTTTCCAATTTGGCTTATTTGAGTTGGAGTTTGATTTGGTTCACTTGCCCCCCCACTTCTACATCACATGGTTTGTTACCTAGGAGGGCTTGATCCTAGGATAGCCAACGTGGTTGAATTGCAAGCTTACACCACCTTTGACGAAGTGTGTGTCATAGCACATAAGGTGGGGCAACAAAGAAAGTCTAGGATGAATGTTCGTGATTCTTTTAAGCCAAATTCAGTACCAAACCGTGGGCAACCCTTCAACAAGGGAAGTACCACACCTCAGCCTAAACCATCTACTCCTTTCCCAACCAATCCACAAAAGAACCAAGCTCCTCCAAGGCCACCACCGAATTCCCCATGTCCAAACCCATACCCCATAAACCAGAGAAGGTGTTGTAAGTGTCAAGGCTTAGGACATATTGCTTCTGATTGTCCTAGTCGCAAAGTGGTTACCTTAGCTGAGGGGGAAGCCATAGAGGGAGAATTTGCCGAGGAGAAAGAAGAGGAAAAGGAAGAAGATGCTGAGAACGATCATGAAGATGATAAGGAGGAGTTTGTGGAAAACGCAGATGAAGGTGAGATGCTAGTAATTCGAAGGGTATTGAGTAATCAACGAGTTGCTAAGGATGAACAACGTGAGAACATCTTTCACTCATGGTGTACAGTCCAAGGCAAGGTGTACTCGTTAATCATCAATGGAGGAAGTTGTGCCAACGTTGTTTCATTAAGCATGATTGAGAAACTGGACCTTCAGTCCACGGCAGACCCACACCCATACAATATTCAATGGCTAAATCAAGGCAAGGGATTACAAGTTAATTCTCGTTGTTTGATTTCATTCTCTCTTGGTAAGAACAACCAAGATGAACTTTGGTGTGATGTTATCCCCATGGATGCTTGCCATATTTTACTAGGAAGACCATGGATGTATGATAGAAAGGTCATGCATAATGGTTACCTAAATACCTATTCTTTTGCCAAAGATGGCAAGAAGATTACCCAGAATCCTATGTCACCATCCGAACTCCACAAAATGAAACCACAAAAAAGCCAAAATCAATCTGACTTGCTTTTGACATATGTTGAACCACTTCTAAAGGCTTCTCAACATGAGTTCAAGGCCTTGAAAGAGTGGATATTGCAAGTACAAGATGATCCAGAAACACCACTTCCATCCCATCCCATAGCCAAGGTCATATTGAATCAGTTTAGTCACCTATTTCCAGATGAGATACCTTCGGGTTTACCCCAAAGCGTGACATTCAACATCATATTGACCTTATCCCAGGATCCATTCTACCTAATAAGCCAGCCTACAGGACAAATCCCAAAGAAACTCAAGAAATTCAACGTCAAGTTGAAGAACTGATATTTAAGGGGTTGGTACGAGAATCCTTAAGTCCGTGTGTTGTTCCTGCTCTTTTGGTCCCGAAGAAGGATGGTAGTATGAGGATGTGTGTTGACAGTAGGGCCATAAACAAAATTACTATCAAGTATAGGTACCCTATACCTAAGCTTGAAAATATGTTGGATGAGTTACATGGCTCTAAGGTGTTTAGTAAGATTGATTTGAGGAGTGGTTATTATCAGATTCGTATTAAGGAGGGCGATGAGTGGAAAACTGCTTTCAAAACTAAGGGCGGATTATATGAGTGGTTAGTCATGCCTTTCGGTCTTTCCAATGCCCCTAGTACGTTTATGAGATTGATGAATCAAGTATTTCGGCCATACTTGGGCAAGTTTGTGTTTGTTTACTTTGATGATATTTTGGTGTTTAGCAAGAATGAGCAAGAGCATCAAGATCACTTAACTCAGGTGATGCTCATTCTTGAAAAGGAGAAATTGTTTGGAAACCTAAAGAGTGTACCTTCTTTACCCATGAAGTTACCTTCTTAGGTTATATTGTTTCTGAAAATGGTATTAAGGCAGATGAAAGCAAGATTGAGGCTATTCGGACTTGGCCTGTTCCTAAGAGTATGCATGATGTTCGAACCTTTCACGGCTTGGCTTCTTTCTATAGGAGATTCATACGTAATTTCAGCACTATTTTAGCTCCTATGACTGAAGTTCTTAAGGGTTCCTCATTCACTTGGAATCCTAAAGCCCAAGCAGCCTTTGAAGAAGTGAAAGAGAGACTAACTCAAGCACCGGTATTAGCTTTACCATGCTTTGAGAAGGTCTTTGGAATTGAGTGCGATGCTTCTAGAGTTGGTATTAGTGGAATTCTTACCTAAGAAGGACGTGCTTTAGCCTTCTTCAGTGAGAAATTATGTGATACCAGAAGAAGATATTCAACCTACGACAAAGAGTTCTATGCCATCGTTCGATGCTTGGAACATTGGAATCATTATTTGGTTGCCAGTGAGTTTATTCTTCATTCTGATCACGAGGCTTTGAAGTATATTCAAGGCCAACATAAGTTAAACTCACGCCATGCTAAATGGGTTAAGTTCCTGCAGTCCTTTCACTTTACTATCAAGCATAAGTCCAGCAAGCTGAATCAAGGCGTCGATGCCCTTTCTCGGCGTTATCTATTGTTGTTCCAGTTAGATGCTTGTATCCTTGGATTTGAGCATCTAAAGGCTTTATACCAGGGTGATGAAGATTTTGGGGTGTTATACTCTGAGTGTGCTAAACATCCCAAAGGGGATTTCTTAATTCAAGATGAGTTTCTCTTTAAAGGTGCTCGGTTATGTGTCCCTAAATGCAGCACTCGTGAGTTGTTGGTTCGAGAAGTCCATGCTGGTTCTTTAGCTGGTCATTTTGGCGAAGATAAGACCCTAACCATGCTTAGGGAACATTATTATTGGCCAGGCATGGAGAAAGATGTTCAAGACATCATTAGAAGGTGCAGTACATGTCAGATCGCGAAGAGTCATTCGCTCCTCTAGGGGTTGTACACGCCACTTCCTATTCCTACGTTGCCATAGGTAGACGTGAGTATGGATTTCATACTTGGTTTACCAAAGACACAAAGGAATAAAGATTCTATCTTTTTGGTTGTGAATCGATTTTCGAAGATGGCTCATTTTATTCCCTACAACAAGACTAATGATGCCACTCATGTTGCTGAACTCTATTTCAAGGAGGTTATGAGACTACATGGAATTCCTCGTTCCATTGTCTCGGATCGAGATACCAAATTTTTAAGTCACTTTTGGATTACTCTGTGGAAAAAACTGGGTACTAAACTCAAGTACAGTACCACTTGCCATCCCCAGACAGATGGGCAAACG
>JAKOGI010005362.1:0-10000 GCA_029747015.1 Carnegiea gigantea | reverse complement strand
CTTACAAAATTCCCAAGGCTAATATGAAGAAGGTTTTAAGAGGGGGGGACACATCATGTTCTAATTCTACAAAAATTTATTGGGATCTCAGCCTGGCCTTCGAAATCAGTTAGATCATTCCATTATCACCCTTGGCCCAGTCTTGACCAAAGAGCAGCAAATTCAACTATGTAAGGGCTTTTTGGACAGGGATATTAGAGAAGCTTTCTTGTCCATTCCAAATACAAAATCTCCGGGTCCAGATGGATAGACAAGTGGTTTCTTCAAAATCACATGGCCTCAATTTGGGTCTGCTATATGTTCCGCAGTCAGAGATTTCTTCCACTCCAGTTAGTTGCCCAAAAATATCAGTCTCACTAAGCTTGTTGTGCTTCCAAAGGTGCAACACCCGTAATCTGCCTCTGACTTCAGGCCCATCTCCTACTGCAATGTCTTGTATAAATGCCTCACTAAACTCCTCAGTCACAGAATTAAGGAGATCCTTCCTTATCTCATTCATCAAGGCCAAGAAGCATTTGTCAAGGGTCGCGAAATCCTATATAACATCCTCATCTGCCAAGATTTAGCACGGGGGTATCAAAGACAGCATATTTCCCCACGCTGTATGTTCAAAATAGACCTACAAAAAGCCTTCGATTCAGTGCATTGGGGCTTCTTACAAGATCTCCTCGTTAGTATGAAATTCCCCCCCATTTTTGTATCATGGACAATGAAATGTGTTTCCTCAGTCACATTCTCCGTTCATATAAATGGCCAAGACTGTGGCTCATTCGAAGGGGACCGAGGCTTGAGACAAGGAGGCCCCCTCTCTCCCTTGATTTTTGTGCTTACAATGGAATATTTCTTTAGATCCATGCAGCAGATTAGTCAAGCCAAGAACTTTAAATATCATCCTCACTGCAAAGGTCTGGGTTTGACACACTTAATGTTTGCTGACGACCTCATTTTATTTTGCAAGGCCGATCTTACTACCCTGTAATACATCATGACCACACTTCAGAGATTTCAGGACTGTGCCGGGCTCAAGACTAATCTCACCAAATCTCTGTTGATATTAGATGGCTGCCCTCCTCCTTTACATTCTGCATGTCAGCAAATTACAGGACTTTATGAGAGTACTTCCCCCTCAAATATCTTGGTGTACCCCTCATAGTGAGTAGACTGACAAAGATAGAGTGTCAAAACTTGGTGGATAAGATCTCTGCAAAGTGCAGCTATGGGCAACGAGAAATATTTCTCTGGCTGGGCGTGCCATACTGATCAACTCAGTTATATTTGGACTATTCTCCTACTGGGGTTTCATTTTTCTACTCCCGAGTGAGGTGACTAAGCGTATCACGCAAATTTATAGAAATTTCCTATGGGGAGGATCTGAGGAATACACAAGAACCCCCTCAGTGGCATGGAAAACAGTTTGTCAAGCTAAAAAGTCCGGGGGTGCAGGGCTTAAAGACTTGGAAGCTTGGAATAAAGCTCGAATTGCAAAATTAATATGGGCGGTGGCAAAGAAAAAAGACTTCCTCTGGGTTAAGTGGGTACACGAGAGGTATTTAAAGGGGCAGAATTGGTGGAGCTACAACCCTCCCCTCGACGCCAGCTGGAGCTGGAAGAAAATTTGTTTCATTAAGAAGTATTTCAAAGATGGTTGCACAAACTCTGGTACCTGGGAATGGCAGGGGAAAGATTACTACACAGTCACAGAAGGCTATTCATAGCAATTTGGCCAGGCGCCTAAGGTGCCCTGGGCAAAGGTCATATGGACGGGAACAGTCATCCCGAGGCATGCATTCATCTCTTGGACATTCTTATTGCAACGTCTTCCCACAAAGCATAGAATCAGCCGCTTTTCCCCACTGTTAGATACCTCCTGTAGTTTTTGCAATGTAGCCGAGGAAACTGATCAGCATATTATTTATGAGTGTGCTTATGCTACTGAGATAAGGGAAAGAATTAATGCATGGTGGCGCCTCCCAGATACCCCTGATGTGAAGAGCCTATTGCCCAAATTAATCAAGACTCGCGGGACTCAAGTCAGGATGCAGATATCATAGGTTGTATTCACTTCCACAATCTACTGCATATGGTAGGCCAGAAATCAAAATCTATTCCACCAGAATTTCATCCCACCCACGCAACTAGCGCATTTGATACAAGATCAAGTCCAAAATCAAATTCTTTTTCTTAACAAACACTCACACAAATACGCCCTATACATAGATGATCTCCTTCGACACTGAACTATAGAAACCATGGGGTTGTTATCCCCTAATGGATAGATAGGTTTGTATATATTGGTTGTTTTTAATGAATACCACTTTCTTGCAAAAAATATATATATAATATATATATATATATATATATATATATATATATATATATATATATATATATATATATATATATATATATATGTGTGTGTGTGTTTATATATATATATATATATATATATATATATATATATATATAATATATATATGTATATAATATATATTATATGTAGGTATATGCGTTGTATATAATATATATGTGTGTGTGTGTATATTATATATATATATATATTTATACACACATACCATGCATTACTATATATATAATATATATATATATTATATATATACTATATATATATATATATATATCTATATAGATATATATATATATATATATATATATATATATATTATATAATATTACACACACACACACACATGTACATATATATATATATGTATGTATGTATAGACATATATATATATATATATATATATATATATATATATATATATATATATATATGTGATTGGTGTGTGTTGTGTGTGTGTGGTGTGTGTGTGTTTGTGTGTGCATATAGATATCTGTTATATATATAATATATAGATATAGTATATATACATATGTATATGTGTGCGTGTGTATATATATATGTGTGTTGTGGGTGTGAGTGTATATATGTATATATATACATATGTATACATATATATATATATATTATATATATATATATATATATATATAGATATATATATATATATATATATATACAATATATATATATATATATACACATATATATATACACTTATATATATATATATATATATATATATATATATATATATATATATATATATATATATAGATATATATATATATATATATATATATATATATATATATATATATATATATATAAGGACTTGTAAAAATTCATGTCGGGGTTGATATGGGTCCGGATAAATCGAATATTAGGACAAAAACTTCATACCCCGACCCTGTATAAATTACAAATTAAACACTTTCATCAGATCCAGAACCGGACCCGAATGTCCATGTCCAGACCCTCTAATCCAGGTGTTTTATGTGATCGAACTCAAACATAGTTTTTTGATGGTCGAACCTGGTTGTTCGAAGTTCATTCTGCAAGATTTTCTAGGGAATTTGGACAAAAATTTCACATACACATAATTGTCCAATTGCCCGAACCTTTCCGTCCGATTGTCCGAATTTGTCCAAATGCAAAATGGTTCAAAAATTCCGACAACCTGAACCCCAATGCCCACACCCGAACCCCAATGCCCACACCCTACCTAGATTTAAATTTGGACATCTCTTGTTGTTAAAATTTCAAATTCGGAACAAAACTTTTGCGACCATACATGGTTTTTTTCGGTCAGACAAATTCGGATAATCGGCTTGGGTGGATTTTTACCAACCCTTTTACATATATATGTATATATGCACCTATATATATACATACATATATATAGATATATATATGTATATATATATATATATATATATATATATATATTATATATATATATATATACTATATATATAGATACATACATACCATGATATATATATATATATAATAGATATATATCTCACACACACATACTATACATACATTATATATATATATATATATATGCGTGTGTGTATGCATGTATGTATGTGTATACACAAACATGTGTGTGTGTATATATATATATATATTTGTGTGTGTGTGTATGTATACGTATGTATGCACATATATATATATATATGTATATATATATATATATATATATATATATATATACACACACACACACATATCTATACACACACCACACACACATATATATATATTACATATATATATATATATATATATATATATTATATATATATATATATATATATATATATACTATATATATAGATATGTATATATATATATCTTATATATATATATATATATATATAATATATATATATATATATATTTATATATATAAATGTATGTATGCATGTATGTGCGTGATAAACCTCTATTTTACCGCTTTTAGGCATGATTTCTACCCCTCATTTCGGCGATTTTCGGTAAAACATCAAGAGTATAGAAGCTAATTTGTCATTCTTTACCGCAAATGTGCCTAAATGTTGTGTGTTTGTGTTTTCAGGAGTTTGGTTGAAAGAAATGAGAGAAATAAGCTAATGCTGCGCTAGATAGGAGCCAAAAAGGTTGATCTTAAGCCAAGAGGAAGTAGCACAGTGGCACTATGCTAGGCAGCATGGCCGTGCCACCCAAGGAAACGGGAGCAGCAAAGTGGCACGGTTGCCCCCTACCACATGGCACGACCGTGCCACTTTAGTTTCTCTCGTTTAATCGCGATCTTGCGTTGTAATTGGGAGTTTTAGTTTTTTCTCTCTACTTTTTCTCTCATAAAAACGGCGATTAGGGTTCATAGGATTGAGATTGATTGTTGTTGGATTCAAGACATTGGATTGAAAGTACTTTATGCTTTTGGTAGATTGTTGCTGCAAATTGCACAGAGTACATTCATCTACCTTTTTCCTTTGCATTTTAATTCAAAGTTGATACTTTTGAGCATGTTCGTTTTCTTGATTGTAATTTTGATTAGAATGACGATTAGAGGCTAAATTTCGTGTCTTGGATTTGGCGTAGCCCCTATGATGTTATTTGGATTGGTATTCTAGGTTTTTATGAATTGACGCCGGTGTTATAATTGAACTCTCACTTAGCATGCCAAGTATTCGATGAATTACCTGAGAGGGTCGTATTCATGTTTGTAATTGGGGTTTAGGAGATTAACGAAAGTTAAATCCTCTTCTTAGAGCGGCTTTGTGAGCGATTGAATTTCTTAACATGAAAATAGTTAGGGTTTCAATTGGGAATTAAGGGTTACACAATCCTGTGGTCTCGCAACTTTAGTTTCATGAAAATAGATAACTAGAATAACTTGACTAGTCTAATGACCTTTGAGAGAAGGCATAGATGCATTTTACTTGTAACCATTCCATTTCGTCTGTCTCGTGGGCGGATTCACATGGTCTAGTTTATAATCCAAAGAACATCAAAGTGTGGTGAAACCCAATCCAGGATCCTTGTCACTATTGATCTAGATAAAAGAAGTAACTTTAGATTGAATAGAATTAATGGCCAGTAAAACCCATTCTACTAGACTCTAGCCTAAATTGAGTGTTAAAGGTTGGTTCGGTGGTTGAAACCGAGTTCCTTGTGGACACGACCCGTACTCGCCGTTGCTGGCTACAACTGGCACCGTGCACTTGCGGTATTTTTAACCCAACAAGTTTTTGGCGCCGTTGCCGGGGAGTTGGCGTTTTTCCAATATTAGAGCTTACTTAGGTATTCAAGACTAGGCTTTTATTTTGGAAAAAAAAATTGAAAATTAAAAAAAAAATGTCTCTTTCCCACTTCCCTCAATATGAGCATGAATTGTTTTGGAGATACTATGATAGATTACATGCTTTTCTTGCTCATTGCGATTTTTGTGTGGAGAAGTGGGAGCTTTTGAATACAGTTTATGAGGGTGTGAATTGTGAGACCCGTGCTCTTTTAGAGTATAGGATTTCTATGCTAAAGATGTTAATGAAGCATGTGATTTTCTTGATTGGTTGGCTTGGGATACTTATGAATTTGAAACTAGTTGTTTTGATTCTTGTACCCCACCCTCTTGTATCCTTGATTATGCTCCTCCTGTGTGCGAAATTTGCCATTGTTCTGATCGCACCAGTAATTCTTGTCCCTATTATATTTCTAATAAAGGCTTTGCTAAACTTAGCAATATGATAGAGACAATGAGTAAGCAACAAATTGAGTTTGCTAAGAAAATGCGGGACTATGACCTATCACCCAAGACTGACCTTAGTTCTAGTGCTCCTAGACTTGATGTCAATTTGTGTGATGATGGTGCGCCTTTTCCTCCTCTAGAGTCCGGACTAGAGGACGTACTCGACCCTCCATTGACTACTTTACTCACTGTTGCTCCACCCTTTCCTAATACCCTTTGGGACAACACTGCGTTTATCATGACCTTTCCCAATACACCTTCCCCTTTAGCTCAGTCGACGGAGTTCGAGGCAGGTGAGATCTTTGGTGTTAGCGCTAGTGTTGATGAGGATGATACTTGGTCTGAGTCAGGTGATGTTTCCATTGAGCTGCATGATTTTTATGAGACTCTCACAGGGACTTCATGCGTGGATGTTGTGGTTGCGAGACCAACTAGTCCTGATTTTATTGATAATATATCCCCCAACTCTCTTGATACATTCCATGCTTCCTCTTTATGTTCACCACCCTCCGATTCCCCTAAGTGTTGTGATATGTTACTTATTGATCCTCATGTGATGCTTGAGGGAAATGAGGTTGATTGTTGTAAGTCTCTAGGTACTTTTAGAGGGTATAACCCCTTCCTTGATCCTTATCGTCTGTACCGAGAGGGCATGCCTGGAAAAATCGTGTTGATTATTGCATTCAATTATTCTGCTGATTTCTCTAAGGCATTTGATGAGTTTAAGAGGGCACTAACTTTGTTTGCTCTATCTTTACCAGTGTTCTCTTATTCACACCATTCTGAGATGCATGCAGCAATGCATGATAAGCTCTTACAAGCTTTGACGGCATCCGAGTTGACGCCGCGAGTCCTGAGCAATGATGAGGAGTAGCTGATGCTCCTCAGGCCTCCACAGCACTATCCTAGGGAGGCGTAGTTCGGGTACAATCAGTAACCGACCTGGTATACTCATTCTAACTCTTCTCCCTTCTTTTTATTTTCTTTCTTTTTCTTTTTGTTTAGTTGTGGATACTAGGATTGTGTTTTTGTTGGTGATCATCTTGAGTTGACATTTGGGATGTTGTTGAGCCATTGATGGCTATGATCACTGTTTTTATATTTTTGTGGATATTTGTGTGTTGTGATTGGTGGTGTTGATGGATTGGTCTATCTTTGTTTTGGTGGTTAGTTTTCTATATATGTGTGGTATTGTTTTGATTTGGAGTGTGTTTTTGGGGAGTGTCTTAGCTATATATATATGTGTCGGTTTAGTGTTCTTGTGTAATTTTGTTTTCTTTATTCTTATGTGTTTTGCGGTTGGTGATGGCTCTCAGCTCCCAATGAGGACATTGTGAGATTTAGGTGTGGGGGGTGGGGTCGTCATCTCCCCTTTTATTCTTATTTGTGAAAATTTTTCATTTTTGTGTAGATTTTTCACCTTTTTCTTTTTTTTTGTATAATTTTTCGTTTCTTTTGGGGTTTAGGGGAGTTTTGTACTATTTTGATCAGCCTTGATATCCGGTACCTTGACTATTAGCTCGTATATAAGTATAATGTGCATCATAGATATTCATCCCCAATATGTCGTTTTAGGCCTCAGTTCTAACCTTAACAGTCCATTGTAACTTTATAATCCTATCCTGACTATTACATCATCATTACCTTATATTCTTAGTCTTCCGTGATCGGCTCTCCCACTTGTCTACTGCACAGTTCCCTTTGTATGTGCTTGCACCCCCTTTTCCAAAAACAAAAGCAAAACAAACAAATTCAAGCACCACTGGGTGTATCCTTTTGAGGCGTGGCAAGAGTTTGTAATGAAAAAAAAATAATGGAAAGAAAAGAAAAAAAAAAGTGGGGAAGAAAAGAGTTTGGAATGATAAGTACCCCTTTGAGGCCTGCACTACTGTGTGTTACCCTTTGAGGCAATACTGCTACTAGGGAAGCTTGCTTTCCATGCTAGCCATTCAATAAGGTAGCTTGTGTCAGCTAAGTGAGATTGATTTTGATTTTGGTAGGCCAAGTTTTAGGGTGATAATACACTTGCACACCAGGCACCATGATGGATTCAATGTTCTCATGCGTCGTGGGGTGAAAAGCTGATGTCTGGATGCCATTCTTTGGGATGATGTATCCTGAAATGCATGTAATGCTTGTGTACAGACTGATATTTGAGCTACTAGGGGGTTTTGGTTGATTTGATTGTGTACAGTTTATCCTAATGTATATATTGTGTTTTATCATTTTTATTTTACGATTTTTGTTTTTCTTTTCTTTGTTTTTCCTTTTTGAGATTTTGTGGGTATATCTTCTGCAAACACTCACGAGACCTTACTCGTCCACTTGGGGAAATCAAGGGGTTTAAAGGGCTTGTTGCATACGCTAAATGCAATCGTGATTCCTACAAAAGTGAGTTAGGTTCTTAAGTTAGTTTTTATTTTGTTTTGCTCGAGGACGAGCAAAAGATAGGTGTGGGGGTATTTGTTAGGCGATTATTTATCGCATTTTACATGCCTTTTTCGCCTAATCTTAGCTCGTATAATAACGTAATCTTTAGAGTTTTCTTGTTTTATTCAGTATTCTTTGAGATTTTTACTTATTTTGTTTATTCTTGTAGGTAATAAATTGAACTAAGCAAATACCGCGAAAAGGGGCGAAAAAGGATCAAAACAGGCGAAAAGACGGAAAACGGAGCCAGTCGGGCAAAACTGGCCAGCAATGTGGCACGCCCACCCCGTGCCACGTAGCACGGCCGTGCCACATGGCACGGTCGTGCCTCTTCCTGTTCGCGTGCGCTGTTTCGTTCTCGCCGAGTCATATTTAAACGCACTTCCTTCGTGGTTTTCGGGGGGTTATGCTCGTACTTTTCTAGGTTAGTTTAGATTAGATTTTAGGCAATAAAAACCCCATTGAGGGGATTAGATTAGGATTGTATTGAGTTAACTTTAGCTTCAAGCACTTGGATTTCGAGTTCTTCGCATCAATCATAAGTCTTCTCTCATCTCTCTCGCTATTTCTTGTTTCGTTCTTATATTAGATTTTGTTAATTTAGTTCATATGTTTAGTTTCGATTTGATTCAATTATTTAGATTTTATGTTTAATTCATGTTCGATTGTTTGTTAGAATTAGTTTAGTTTCATGCTCCTTCTCTCTAGTTCATGCTTGTGTTCTTCGTTAGTTTAGATTTGGGTTTCTGTGTTCTGTTGATGAATGATTGTTAGATCTTGTGGGTTTGGATTGTGATTAGCCTCTTGATGGGTAATTGATCTTGTTTTAGGCCTAGCCATACCCAATCCATGCTTAGAACCTAGAGATTTCCCTCACGCCCGCTAAGCGTTCGATGAAATGCTTGAGAGAGCTTTCATCCATATTTTTGGGCTGTTGACTTATACTGAGAGGTGAGGTCAATTAGCTAGTGTGGTAGAGGAAATAGCCGAGTTCGGGACATAAAAATAGTACCCAAATCGAGCTAGGTCTGAGGGTTGCTAATTTTACGGTCTAATTGGGCTAACCCCATGAAAATAGGTGGTTAGGCGAATTAGATTAGCCCATGACCCTCGAGAGAAGGCTTGGGTGGTCTTTGATAGTGCAACCGACCATCTCTTGTTCATAGTGTAGCTAGGTAGGTTTGGACTCGTCTTGATTAGCTGGTTCGTCCATTGGTCAAATCACAACTCCAAGTCACTTTTTTTCTATGTTTGTTAGCGTAGTTTAGTTTTCCCGCCTTCGCCTTTGAACTTGCCTAGATTGATACGCTCTACTGAACTCTGATAGTTGGAAACACAATTCCCTGCGAACGACACCCCAAGTACTCAACGATACACCTTGCACTTGGGGTTTATAAATATAAAAACTCACTTTTTCTGCAACAGTGCGCATGTACCCATGTATGTATGTATGTATATATATATATATA
>JAKOGI010005361.1:0-10000 GCA_029747015.1 Carnegiea gigantea | reverse complement strand
ACAAACATACAAAGATACATATAGACACACACACACACCACACACACACATATATATATATATATATATATATATATATATATATATATATATATATATATATATATAGGTATATACATATATATATATATATATATATATATATATATATATATATATATATATATATATATATATATATATATATGTGTGTGTATATACATATATATATATATATATATATATATATATATATATATATATATATATATATATCACCACGTGGGCCTCTCTAGGGCTATCGGGCATCAGTAGGGTACCTGGTGCGGGTGAGGAGGGTGGTCCCTGTGTTGGTGCTGGGGCTGCAGGTGGGGGAGACACCTAATGTAGTGGAAAGATATGTTGTAGCGTCTCCATGGTGATCCCTCTCTGATCAAACTCTTCCCATAATAACAACTCCATAGCGAGAGTAGTCCGTAACCCCTGGGCCTAAAACCTTGGCCCGTCTAAGCCTGGGTTCTCTGTTATCAAAAAGTCATGATGACAAAGCCTAAACTCCGCCCGCGGATCAATCATGGGTAAGGGCCCAAGCAGTCTCCGTGCACGGATCATAATACTGCGGAACCCAGTGTATGGGTCCTGTGCATGTGCCTCTATACTAGCATGTAGCAGCCCAATGTGAGTAATCATAGATCCACCCGATAACATATTAACGCCATAAGGGTCCATCTAATAAAGAAAACACATATATGAGAGGCATACGTATCCATAAATAAGGAAAATGCAAATGGAAGCAACTTGCATTCTAATATCGTTACTACACTCCTAATATCACTCTAGCAGTATATGATAGCCCCCCCACGATAACTATTCTCACCCTATAATTTCTAACTCTACCTTCCTCAAAGAAAATCTCAACCTGGCTCTGATACCAAATCTGTAACGCCCCAAAAAGTACATGATTCATTACTTGCATTCACTTGCTTAAGTTCACCAATTAGAAATACTAACCCAATGAACGGGACGTTACCGCCATCCAAAAAGGACAAGGCTTCCTTTATATATGAAAATTTTTCCATAAAACCAAAGTTTATCCTCAAAGGGCATTCACACCATCACAACCATTCAAACCATTTAGTTATATACAGAAACGGTTCTAACATCCCAATCATATCAAGAATTACACCAAAATATGTAATTCAGTTCAAATATACAATTTCAACACCAAAATACATCTCAATATGATTTGATAGCATCTCAGCACTCATACACCACCAGTCACATGGACAGTCCTGGCTCACTTATCACCTTCAACCGTCCTACCCGCCTAAGGGTGGTTCGCTGAACACTTTCCTAAAATAAAACATGAAAACTTTTCGAACTATGAGCCAAAGCTCAGTACATGCATTCCTGTAATGTTAAAGATTCACTGAAAATTTATTTAGGCCCGCTTTGCAATTCATTTTGATTTTAAAATAGGGAATGAGACGCATATAAACTGAATTACCAATTCTTATCTGTTAGTATACCCCTTAGTAACTGTTACGATCTGTGAGTAGGTGTATACCTGCCAAGCCGACTAGAGGACCTGGCCTGAAGCCACACCGGCAACTGGAGGGCAATGCTCTGTAACTGATAATTGATGGGGTCACTAATTATGTGATAAAGCACTTATTATTGATTCATTGATGTACTTACCAAAATATTATGATTTCGATAAATACGTACTGATTTCTGAAGATACAGGCAATGAACGTACCTGGAAGTTCTAAATGCAAGTTCACGGAATAATAAGATGCACAAAAGTGGAGAGAGTACAAGCTTAGGCCTTGATTCTGTTCAAAAGATCATTATAGGTACATGAGGTCAGAAATGAGGTTGTTCTTATAATTGATGCCTTTAAATAGAACTGGCTTATGAAGAATCTGTACAAACTAGTTAATAGATTAAACTAAAATGATGAAAGTATATAAACCATAGAAATGTGATTTAAGGCACGGTAGCAAGTTCAGAGTAAAAGGGCTTATAAAGAGGGTACGGAAAGAATAATTCACAACTTATACTCCCGACCTCGAAATGAGACCTAAGATCCTAATATGAAAAGCTTAGGAAGTCCTCTAAAATTTTCATTAAGGAGACATAACATGATTCTCATGATAAAATGGGGCTAGAATACCAATATATTAGTTTTGAGTCCATCCTACACAGGTTTAATAAAATGACCCATAACTTTTTCCACAGACCTCGGATTAATACGATTCAAGAGCCATTTTAAAGCTAACACACTGAGCTATCCACCCACCAAAAATCATAACTTTTGACTAGGCCGATCATTACCAGTTGTATCTCAAATATTGTCCTATTTTTCTAGAAATTTCAGCCTCACTGTTTGAGTTTGTTCCCTCACTTTTCACACAAATCCTCAACTTAAACCATTCCTTAAAAGCATGTAAACACACTTTGGTCCATCCCAACATCATACAAAAACACCACACTCAATTGCACTTCATATTCATGTCCAATAAAGCTCATTTTTTAGTCACATATACACATACTTCAAGTTTAATACTAGTGTGGTCCAAACCAAGCATTCTTGGATAAAACCCTAACTTAAGGTCAACTTGAACTCACTCCCATCATTTCAAAACACCATAAACATCCTAATAAACTTCAATAGATTAAAAGATGATCAAAAATAAGGATAAAACAATCAACACCTAATATTTTAGCATGGACCTTGCATGGTTAAGAAGTAACCCTAACCCTAGCATAATCCAACTTCAACTCCACCATGATCCATCACTAAGATAACTTTTAATTCAATCAAAACAACATGATCCACCATTAAAACAACCAAAACAAGAAGTAAAAACCAAAAATTCAAAGAATAAGATTGAAGTCACTTACTTTGAGCTTGAAACAAGTGGAGATAGAGATGATATTTGGTGATTTTGAGGCTGGAAGATGATAGCCGATGGAGGGAGGTGGTTGGAGGTTGCAACCCTTACCAGAGGCTGGTTAAAAAGTGGCCAGAAAACACCACAAGAGGGCTAGGCTACTGTTGTTCTGGGTTAGCCGTGGGGTAGAGAGAAGGAGGAGAGAATAAGAGAGAGAAAATGACTTAAATTTACTTGGTGCAAAAAAAAGCTTATGTAAAATAAATACTTGGCTGAAAATTTCCCTTCAAAAGCTACTTTTTACTAAGTATAAATGAGGCCTAATTAAGGGTAATTAACTAAACAAATAGGGTCAAGTCTTGGTGGACCAAAATTGGCCTTAAACGGACTCGGGTTCAAAAATTAGTTCAAACCAAGTGCGTTTGAAAGAGTTTTTTTTCTTTTTGGGTTTGTGGTGTCATGAAAAATAATTGAACCGCTTAATTCATAAATATCAAGGCCTAATATCGATCTCTAGAATTTGATAACAACAAAAACCCGAATTGCAAGGTGAGGGCCCATTTAAATTTTCCCAATTGAAATAATAAAAAGCGATGATTTAAATGCGATGAAATTAATCACATGGATTAATAAAATGAATAAACATGATTTAAGGTCGGACTATTATAGCCTTCCCCCCTTAAAAAGTTTCGTCCTCGAAACTGATGAACTTAACCATAACATGCAGGATTACCTTGAATAAATGTGGGTATTTGGTTTTCATTGCCTCTTCGGTCTCCCAAGTGGCTTCGTGGGAGGTGTGGTTTGTCCAGAGTACTTTGACCAATGGTATCTGTTTGTTGTGCAGCTACTTGATCCTGCGATCTAGTATTTGGATAGGACGCTCCTCATATACTAGATCTTCAGTGATTTTAATAGGTTTAGATACAATGGTATGGTCTGAATATGGAATATATTTCCTAAGCTGAGAGGTATGAAACACGTTATGCATGTGCTCAAGTTCTACAGGCAGATCTAGACGATAAGCAATGAGATTCAACTTTTCAATGATTTCATAAGGTCCAATATACCTTGGACTCAATTTGTCCCGTACTCCGAACCTCTTGACACCTCTGGTTGGTGAAACTTTTAGAAAAACTTTATTACCTACTTGAAACTCCAGAGGCCTTCTTCTTTTGTCCGCATAACTTTTTTATCGACTTTGGGTAACCCTGATATGTTCCCGAATCTTTTTTATTGTTTCAGTGGTCTCTTGAATCATTTCAGGGCCTATAATCAGTGCCTCGTCCAAATCACTCCAGAATAATGGGGTTCTACATTTTTTCCCGTATAAAGCCTCAAATGGGGCCATTTTGATGGTGGACTGATGGCTGTTGTTATAAAAGAACTCGACCAAAGGTAAATCGCCTTCCCACTTCCCGTGGAACTCTAATACACAAGCTCTCAACATGTCCTCCAAAATTTGATTCACTCTTTCAGTTTGTCCATTTGTTTCTGGGTGATAGGAGCTACTAAAGTTTAGTTTGGTCTTAAAGGCCTTTTAAAGCGCTTACCAGAAACGTGCTTGGAATCTTTGATCCCTATCTGAGACTATGTCTAAAGGGATCCCATGCAGATGGACTATCTCCTTAACATACAATTGGGCTAGTCTTTCAACTCCCCAGGTATCCTTAATTGGCAGGAAATGAGCCGATTCGGGAGTCGATCAACTATGACCCAGATAACATTCTTTTTCAAGGCAGAAAGGGGTAAACCCATAACAAAGTCCTTTGAGATCGAATCCCACTTCCAAGTAGGAATTTCTAAGGGTCGTAGTTCTCCCACAGATACTGATGCTCTACTTTAACTTTCTGGTAGGTTAGACACTTGTCCACATATTCTGCAATATCTTTCTTCATATTATTCCACTAGAAGTATTGTCTCTGATCTCTGTACATCTTGGTGCCTCATGGATGCACCAAATAACGAGTATTATGAGCCTCTTCCAAGATCTGCTTCCTCAATCCTTCAATTTTAGGCACACATAGGCGATTCTGGAACCGCAGGGTCCCATCCTCATGCATTACAAATCCTAGAGACTTCCCCTTTTCTAAATTTTGCTTTATTCTTTGGAGTTCGGGATCACTTTCCTGGTTTAGTCGAATTTCTTCCACTAAGGAAGACTGTACAGTAAGTGCTGATAATTGAGCATTTGTTTGCCCGTGGGACACTAATTGAATCCCAAAGTCCTCAAGTTCTCTCAAGAGTTTCAATTGAGTAATCACCACAGTGTTTGAGCTATGCTGCACCTTCCTACTCAGGGCATCTGCCACCACATTTGCTTTACCGAGATGATATTGAATATGCAAATCATAGTCTTTAAACAACTCAAGCCAACGCCGTTGCCTCAAATTGAGCTCCTTTTGGGTGAAGATATACTTTAAAATTTGATGATCAGTATAGATTTTGCATGGTACCCCATATAAATAATGCCTCTAAATTTTCAATGCAAAAACCACGGCTGCTAACTCCAGGTCATGGGTAGGGTAGTTTTTCTCATACGGCTTGAGTTGTCGAGAAGCATAAGCTACTACTTTGTCCTCCTGCATCAGTACACACCCAGACCGTTCTTCGAAGTGTCACTATAAACAGCATACTCCTTTCCTTCCGTTGGTAACGCTAGGATTGGGGCAGTAGTTAGTCGTTACCTTAGCTCCTAGAAAGCTTTCTCACATCTTTCAGTCCACTCGAATTTGTTCGCTTTCTTCAGTAGATTGGTCAGTGGTGAAGCTATTTTCGAAAAGTCCTTGACGAACCTTCGATAGTAACCTACTAAACCCAGAAAGCTTCTAATCTTAGTCACATTGGTAGGCCTTGGCCATTCTGTGATTGCTTTCACCTTCTAGGGGTCAACTTTAATTCCTTCTTTTGTAACCACATGTCCCCAAAATACCACTTCCTCCAACCAAAATTCACATTTCTTTAATTTGTTATCGAGTTGATGCTCCCTCAAAGCTTGCAATACTGTCTGCAATTGATCAGCAAGTTTCTCCTTGTTCTTGGAATACATAAGGATGTCATCTATGAACACCACTACGAACTTGTCTAAATAGGGTCTGAAAACACTATTTATAAGGTCCATGAAGGCTGCATGAGCATTAGTGAAGCCAAAAGGCATCCCTGTGAACTCGTAGTGACCATATCTGGTCCTAAACGCTGTCTTAGGAATGTCGTCAAGTTTAATCCTAAGTTGATGGTACCCTGACCTTAAATCAATCTTAGAGAACACTCCTGCTCCTTGTAGTTGATCAAACAAGTCATCTATTCGCGGCAGAGGGTATTTGTTTTTGATGGTTATCTTGTTTAACTCCCTATAATTAATACATAACCGTAGGATTCCATCCTTCTTCTTGACAAACAACACTGGGGCACCCCATGGTGACAGACTTGGCCTAATAAAGCCCTTCTGTAATAGCTCATCTAGCTGAGTCTTTAATTCCCTAAGCTCAGCTGGGGCCATACAATATGAGGCTTTAGAAATAGGTTGGGCTCTAGGAATTAATTCGATTTCAAAATCAATTTCCCTCTGCGGGGGTAATCCTGATAACTCCTCAGGGAAAACATCTTCAAATTCACAACAACATGTATATTTTCTGCTTCCTCTTCTTTTGTTTGGGTGTCAATAGCATAACACCAATATCCAATACACCCCTGACATAACAATTTACTTGCTTTCATAGTGGAAATCAAAGAACAAGATTTTTCCTCTCTTTGCCCATAGAAGAATACTTCTCCCCCTTTTTTATCTTTCAAAATCACCTTAAGCTCCTCACAACCAATCTTAGCTCCATAGGTATGCAACCAATTCATTCCCAAAATGATGTCAAAATCAGACAAATCAAATTGAATCAAATCCATGGGGAAGGTGGTTTCACCAATGGTGATAGGGACAAGTTTATAAGAGAGGGGGCACTCAATCACAGAATCATTGGGTAGCTTAATTCTATAATTGGTTTCCATCCTTCTGTTCTCAAGGCTCAATTGTGTAGCAGATCGGGTAAATATAAATGAATGAGTGCTGCCCAAATCAAATAATACACTAAATGGCTTTGAATTTAAAAAGAGAGTTCTAGTGACTATCGTACGTGAGGTAGCAGCTTCCTTTTTGTTCATTACAAATGCCCTTCCTGCAACTGCAGGCCTTGAAGGTGGGGGTCCCTGACGGAGCGGAGCCAAGGGTTTTGTTGCGCCCTTGTCTACAGCTTTTAGTCGTCAGGGGCATGCAGCGATGAGATGTTCAGGACTTCCACACCACATGCATTTGTTGGTGCTAACTCGGCATTTAGAGGTGGTGTGATTTGTTCTTCTACAGTTCGCACAGGGTGCTGTTGAGCCAACAGGATGGCTCTTGGGGGGGACAGGAGTAGGTTTCTTCTAGTTCTTATTCACACTCTCACTCGGAGTCCCTCGCTTAAACCCCTTTCTCTCGTGGTTGATTAGATTCAGTGCTCCCAACTCCGTCTTCACTCATTCTACTTCAGCCGCTCGCTTATATAGTTCTTGGTAAGTTAAAGTTGGTTGTCCAGCTAACTGATTCTGAACATAGAAGGCTAGACCCTCTTTAAACCTCCTCATTTTTAACCTTTCAGATGATACAAACTCAGGAACAAATCTAGATAATTCGATGAACTTACTAGCGTATTACATCAGAGTCATGGTGCCACTCATCTTAAGCTCCATAAACTCTTTCTCCTTTTGCTTTTGAACCACAACTGGGTAAAATTTTTCCCTTAACTCACTCAGGAACTTATTCCAGGTAAATTCAGGCCCTACGAGCTTATCCTTAACAATAACCATAGCATATTATCATGAAAGCTTATAAACAAATGTGTAATACAGTTCATGTTCTTACTGAGTAAGTAGCACCCATTCAGCGACACAATACAGCTTATATAACTTATACATTTCAATTAACTTAAGCAGGGTACTCAACGAACTGGAAGAACTAATAAGACATGAACTAACTTGCATTCATAACTTACATTTAAGAAACAAGCATGTCATTCTCATGTCGTTTTCAAAGCATAACTAATCAACTAGACATGCATCGGCTTAAGATGTTCTCAGGTAGTTTCAATAAATACTTTTAAGTATGCATTAACTAACTCAATACGCATCGATCTAAGGCATGCTTAGGTCGTCTCAGAGGCCACTTTTAAA
This sequence comes from Carnegiea gigantea, assembly GCA_029747015.1. Lineage (NCBI taxonomy): Eukaryota > Viridiplantae > Streptophyta > Magnoliopsida > Caryophyllales > Cactaceae > Carnegiea > Carnegiea gigantea. Next base: position 1,925 of record JAKOGI010005361.1, on the reverse strand, counting down.
TGTAAATTAACTAAATCCAGATACATCGTTTTAAATGTTGTTTACTTATATAACACACAATTCATCAAACATGAACAACAACCACTTTCAAGCATGAATCCACTAAATTAACATGCATCGATCTGAAGTGTTATTAGGTAGTTGCGCGGCTATTTTTCAAGCATGATCAACTAACTCATCTTACAATAACTTAAGGCATGTTTAGGTTGTTTCAAAAGCTACCCTTAAGCATGCATTAGCTAACTCAACATACATCGGCTTAAAGCGTGTTTAGGTCAATTCGAAGGCTACTTTCAAATATTAATTAATTAACTTAGTAGGCATCGATTCAAGACATGCTTAGTTTATTCAAGCGCTACTTTTAAACATAATTTAACTAAATAGGCAGACATCGATTCGAGGTGTTCATTTATTATTTCGAAGTCACTGCTCAGGTATAAACTAACTAATCACAGAAGTATTGATTCTGGGCATTCTCATTTCATTTTGAAACTATTAATCGAGCATGAATTAACTAAGTATACATGTGTCGATTCTAAACATTCACGTTTCAATTCGAAGCTACTAAACGAGCATGAATTGACTAAGTGTACATGTATCGGCTGAAACGGAACGTGCATAACCCCAATCGATCTGACCAATCCTAAACTCATATGCAACGTAACTTAAAGGTTAAAATAATTTCGAAACTACTAATACTTAGGAGGCGAAAAACACCCACCTGGACTCCAAGCTAGAGGACCCGATTTTGGGGTTTTGGGGCTGAATTTGGATGTTCAAGAACCCGAAATCCGCCCCCCGCTTTGCTGCTACTCTCAAACCCGAAGCAAACCAACCCAAGCCCGTTTCTAGCTCTCCTTCGGTCCTGCCTTGTCACCGAAATCATCCTAACTGCTGACTAGGGTGGTCGCGGTGGTGGTGGTGCGGTTAGGGTTTCAAACCCTAACCCTCAGCCTCACTCGATCTCTCTCTGTCTCTGCCGGTGATGAACGGACGCCCAGCAGTGCCGCCGTCCTCGTCATGCCCACCGTCGAGAGACCTCGCCGTCACCGATTTCCTCCGCTTCTTCTAGACCGCTCAACATCGCTCTCCCTCTTTGTGGTGGTCGCTGGCATAAGGCTGCTAGGCAGGGAGGCCGTGCGTGGTGCGACGACTAATCGCCGGCGCCAGCGCTTCCTCTCTCTCTCTGTCTCTCTCTCTCTACCGTAGTGGTCGGGGGTCACAGCGCTGGGAGCAGCAGCAGGGCTCCCCCCCTCCTCTGTCGTGTTTTCGTGCCCCAGTGAGAAGGAGAATGGGGTTTTACCCCTTTTACTCCTTTTTTTTTGTCTTAAGCGGATCAATAATTGGTACCGCTAGTCTAGTTCGTATCTCGAACTCGAAACTCGAATTGTTAATATGACCTTCTATCGACCATTCATTCCCAAATATATAAAGGTTCGATTTATTAAACGTCGAACTACTTCTAAGGTTGACAACCTAATCGTACTCGGGAAACGACTGAATTAAACTATCGGTACAGTTTAGAGACACAAATAGCACGAATTAACTTTAAAATCAATAATAGCAATAATAATTCTTTTTAATAAAATTATCGTTCACATAAGCACATCAGTAATAACTTAACTTGTATAGTTAATAAAAATATGATTTTTATAACGTAGAAAGCAAGACAGTTAGGTTAACTAAAAACAAAGAAGGCGGGTCTTACAATATATATATATATATATATATATATATATATATATCTATTATATATGATATATATATATATATATTATATACCCCATGTGTGTGTGGTGTGTGTATATAATATATGTATTTATGTTTGCATTTATGTATGCGTGTATATATATATACACGCATACATACGTACATACATATATACATGCATACATAGATGCATATACATATACATACACACATGC
>JAKOGI010005360.1:0-13236 GCA_029747015.1 Carnegiea gigantea | reverse complement strand
TATATATATATATATATATATATATATGTATATATATACACACAAACATATATATATACATATATGTATATATATATATATATGTATATTTGTATATATGTATGTATGTGTGTGTGTGTGTGTGTGTATATGTATGTATGTATGTATGCATGTTTGTGTATGTGTAAACCCCACATTCCCTATTTTACATTAAGCTGGTCGTATTGCCTTTGTGCATTATAAAATTCGTGTTTTTATTAACTATACGAGTTAAATTATTATTGATGTGCTTATGTGAGTAATAATTTTATTAAAAAGAACTATTATTCTTATTATTGATTTTGAGATTAACTCATGCTAATTCGTGCCGATAGTTAATTTAGTCATTTCGCAAATACGATTAGGTTGTCAACCTTAGAATTAGTTTCGTCATTTATCGAGTCGAACCCTTATATATATATAATTGGGAACGAATAATCGACGAAAGGTTACATTATCGATTCGGGTTGGGAATACAGGGTACGATATGAGGCTAGCAGTGTTAAGTATTCAGCTGTTTGAAACAAAAAAAAAAGGAGAGAGAGAAAGAGGGAAGAGAAGGGAGGGGTATTTCGGCAAAGTAGCACGAGGCTTTTCTTCCTCCGCCTTCACACTTGCCCCCCGGGCCCTCTCTCTCCCTCACTGCTCGACATCTTCTTCTTCCTCCTCTCAATCCACCATACGCACAGCTTAAGCTCCATAATCCCATCGAATTTTTTGCCTCACCCAGCCCAAAAATCTTCGAATTTTACCTCCCCAACCTCAAACAAAGCCATTGCTACGAATTCTGGGCCAAAATTCGAGCGAATTCATCACATTTTCGGTAGGTCTGGGCGACGATTTGCGGCACCGAACACATATCCAGGCTTAGCCATGCAACCTTACCTCTAACTACTTCAATGGTCCTGTAAATTAGGTGTTAATTCGCTGCACAATCACGATCTCAACTAGTGAGTGAAGTTATGGTCGAATTTGGGGTCTGTTTTGCACGGGATTGGGCGTGGTTGCAGTAAGGATCAGACGGTTTTGGGCTCTGATCGTACGGTCAGCAAGGAGAGCATCGAAATTTCGATTTTTCCAGCCCCCAAAGTTGACCCCAGTAGTCTTTGAACGAATCTCTAGCTTGGGATCGAGGTGGGTGTTTCTCGCCTCCTAAGTAATAGTAAATTCAAAAAGATTTTAGCCCTTAAATGATGTTGCATGCTAGTTTATGATCAATTAGATTAAATGAGAACATGATGGCTGATTTTTCATGTTTCATTTCAACTGAGATTAGCATAGGTTGTGCATGTTTAGTTGCTGTTAGAAACTGCTAGGACTGAACTGATTTTCATGCCTACGATTGCCCTAAATCGATGCATGTTAGTTTAGTTAATTCATGCCTGAAAGTAACTTTGAAATAACCTAACAATGCCTCGAATCGATATATGTTAGTTTAGTTAATTAATGCTTGAAAATGGCTTCGAATCGATATATGTTAGTTTAGTTAATTAACGCTTTAAAATAGCTTCAAATCTATATATGTTAGTTTAGTTAATCCATGCTTATAATTGGCTTTGAAATGACCTAAGAACATTTTGAATCGATCTCTGTTAAGTTAACTAATTCATGCTTGAGAATGACTTCGAAACGAACTAAGAATGCCTAAAACGAATGCATGCTGAAGTGGTTAGCTCTCGATTAAAAGTAACATTGGAAATGACCTAAACATGTTCTGAATCGATACTTGTGAAGTTAGTACATTCATGTTTGAAAGTGACCTTTCAAACAACCTAAGCATGCTTTGATTTGTCGCTCGATAAGTTAGTTCGATCATGTATAAAAGTAGCCCTCGAAACAACCTAATGTGTTTTAAATTGATGTACGTTGAGTTAGTTAACCTATGCTTGGAGATGTTCTCAAAACAACCTAAGAATCTCTTTAAATGACATATGTTAAGCTGGCTAGTCACGCTTTGGAAATGACATGAACTTGGCATGCTTGCCTCCCATTCGCGAGTTATGAATGTAAGCTAGTTTCATGCCTTGTGAATTTATTTCAGTTCGCTAAGTGCTTATTTCAAGTTGATGCAATATATATATATATATATATATATATATATATATATATATAATATATATATATATATATATATATATATATATATATATATATATATATATGCTTATATATGCTGTATTACGCTGCTGGATAGACGCTGATCGCTCGGTAAGTTTATACGTAGCTATTTCATCTTGACTATTATGATAATATGCTATGGTTATGGAATTGAAAACCGCGTTGGTAGTCAGATGGCTTGAGGATGAACTAATGAGAGTTTTGAGGTTCTTTGTGGTCGGTGTTGTGTGAGGAGGGAGCCTGGGTTATGATTGACTACAATCGTGTGGATTGCGAGGCCATGTGTGGCTTAATCTGCTGAGTTGATTATGAAGTGTTTGAATGTGTTACGTGCAAACGCCCTTCCCTTTATGTCAATAAGTTTCATCTTGCGAGTGAGGGTGAATTTGGAAAAGAAAGTTTTCATGGTTATAACTAATAGCAGCCATAACTATTAGCAATCGATGGCCTATTTTAACTATACGAATACAGTTTTGGGAGTGAACTCGCTAAAACAGGGGAATCCCTAAGGAATTTAAATAAAAAGAGAGTAAGTTGTTTGAAAAACGATTTCGTTGTGAGAGGCATCAAACTTATTAGCCGTTATGGCCATATGCTTTAAATTGGCTAAGATAATGTGCTTGGACAATATGATATGAATGATGCTAGCCTAGGGAATAAGTCCCGGTAGTAGGAAACCCTTGAAAACCCTGACGAGAGTAATGGTCCAATATGTTATATGCAACCGTCCCGAGAGTAAGAGCTTAAGCGTAAGCGTTAGGTCTCACTATGGGGTTGAGAATAGATCTAACCCAATCAGCACCCTGTAATGATCTTATGCCAGAAGTATTTTCCTAATAAGTAAAGAAAAGCAGTTGGCATTTGCCATTTTAAGTATTTTAGAAAGAAGAAAAGTTTATAAGGGCCATTAAGATGCCAGATTGAATGAAATGTGAAAAGCTTATAAGGGTCCTATGAGGACCAATATGAAAGAAATTCCTTTAAAAGGATGTGAACCTCAAGAGGTTATGAAAAGTGTTTTCAAGGAAAGGAAGGAAGATTTCTATGAATGCTTAATGAAAAAGATTCCTAAGCACAGTTGAATGCGATTTCAAGTAATATGTGGCCATATTGTTATAATGCATCGAGCATATGAGTCTGAATATGCATGTTCTATGAAAGAAAGCTCCTTGCATAATCTCTACTCCTTATGTTAAAGCATCTCGCATAATTGTATTGGTTAGGCAAGGCATAATTCACGTGTATAGCACATAACCTATGAAAGAAAGCTCTGTGCTTAGCCCTCGTTGCTTGCTTATGTGATTTGAGTGTTTGGTTTTTAAGAAGTTTGGTTATTTAGGAACCTAAAAACGAGTTTGTGCGGCTAAAATGAAGTTTATGGATAGTGATCCTTCCTTAAGGATTTATGATTGCTTAATGTGATAGTAAAGTATGACTACATGGTATGTGACTATTGTGAGTATTATTGCCTACAATGGTTTTGCTTTTAAGGAGTCGAGGAGTACTCACTGAGCATATGGTTGCTCATCCCATTACTCTTTCCTCTTTTTCCATAGTTTTATGTTATAACAAGTAGAAGCCGAGTCACTTATGCCAAGATGGAGTTTATCCTTGCATGCAAGGTGTCATGTGTGCCCATTTGAATGGGGTCTTACATGTTTAACGAAGTCATATAATGTATTGTTAGAATTATAAACGTTTGTAAACAAGTATTCTAGTTCATTTAGTGCATTCGGTTTAGAAATCGCTTCGTATGGCCATGTGAGCTAACCATCTTATTAGCCAGTTGTCCTTTTAGCTGAAATCAGTTACATTTTGGGATGTAAACCCCAGTACTCCGGTTGTGTGAACTGTTGAGTTGTATCTTTCACTTCTCCCGTATTAATTGACTACATTATTTGATGTACTTCGAGCCAGTTGCTCGTTGAGTTATGAACTCCAACATATAGCTATTGAGCTTATTTTAGAATGTTTTACACTTCAGTTGATTGTAGGGTTTATTGTAAGGCTTTTACCCTAGAAACGGTCAGTTTTTTGGGAAAACTCTGTCCGATTCACCTCAGAAGTTAAGTAGGGAGTAAGAAAACGTAACGCTCCTGGCCTCAGGGGCTGGGGGTGTTACATTGATGGTATCAGGGCAAGGTCCTGTGACCACAGGCCGCGACAAGAGTCTTGCATCTCATATAGTTGCCTTAGAATGCATTCACGATGACATGATATATGCCTTCTTTGTGTGCAAACGTGAGTTTTACGTGAACGTTAGTGTGTTTAGTTAGTGGTGTGCGGCTTGAGTGAGCTGATTGGTTGGGTGAACGAACCATTTACTAAGGTGTAAGCCGAGAGACTCGTATTCTCACGGACAAGTTAAATGTTAGCTCAATCAAAGGTTGCTTGCTTATACGCCTTGATGATTTGAATGAAAAGTTTTAAGTGCACGTGGTTTGAACTCAAATAATTGAGAATGTTTTAACTTCAAGCTCATTCTTGCCCCTTAAGTACAATTTGCTCCTCGGGCCTGATAATAGAGTGAGTAGACGCACCCAATGGTTGGTAGGGAAAGACCTAGAAGCAGTTAAACCATCCTCCTTTTAAAGATAGAGGCTTTAAAGGTTAAAACCCTTCTTAAATAGTGAGTTAAGGTTTTCCTTTTGCATTAAAAGACCTTTCTAATTATCTGGTTAAGGCCTATTGTTACGTCTGAAGACTTGCATTTGTCTACATTGATGTTCGAGCCTCGTTATGTGAGCGTAAGCTTCTATGTGTGACTAGATGTATCGAATACCTACTTGCCAAGATGTATTGCGTAATGTATTCATGACATGTATTTAGTAAGTGATTAAGGATTACTTTCCTTAACTAATAGTTCTCTTAGACGACATCCCTTTTTATGTGATTTCTCATTTACTAAAGGAACTACGTGAGAACTTCGTACACATGCATATCAATATGGGTGATTGTGATAGAGTCCATTTGATTGTTACCTTAGTGTCATTCTAAGCCTTCCCATATGTGCCATTAATGCTTAAATGAGGTCCTAACCCGAATTGTCATTTACGTAAAAAGAGTCTTCCTTATTTCCCATCACGTAACCTTCACTACCCACGAGTCTGCTAAGCGTTGGGCCCATCGTGGCATGGAACGCTATTCTTTTCATAAGAATGATAGTGTCCTGACTATATCAACCCCAACACACCTAGAATAGAGATGAAAAGAAGAACCTGACAGACTTTGAAATTGTTATACCACATGTATCACCTCGTCATCCCTTGAGCAGACTATCCATACCTTTCCAATACTTTGTAAGCTTTAACAACAAATGTGGAAACCAAGAGTTTCTGAAGGAGATTGAACCACCCCTCTCTACCATGAGTTTTTAAGACTCCCGCACCAATCCTATGAGAAACGAGTGTCACAAAACCTCAATGTATATCCGTAAGACCAATAATGCCGTTGTTCTTACCCCTTGGTTAGATGATTGATGGCCAACTCCAAACAGTTTGGACAGACTTCAAGCCATAACCTCGACCTTAGGTTTTAAATGAGGGTTGCATTCATGTATACCTGCCTAGATGTTTTTTTGTGAGATGCTACTGGGAGCCCGAACGCTTTAAAACATAGTCATAGCACTGTATACTGTCTAAATCCCATAGAATGTTATATAGTTATTTAAGTTCGTTATTCTTGACCAGTTATGCATTTTATGAAAAAGTTGTTGCACTTCTTGGTGCTCACTTGACTTGAGTCTGGTTTGGTATGTGACATGATTATCCAGATGATTTAAGTTTCGTAATTTACGGCATAGCATGACCTTTGACTCATTGTTCGCATTCCGCGAATCCTATGATTCCATGTTATAGCTGAGTAATTGCATATGCCTGTATTTGAAGCATGATGAGATGACCCTAGAAACCTGCATTCACATATTCTTGCCCTTATATGTTTGATCAGAGTAGTGCAACAGAAGCATGTAAGCCCATAAGCCATAGGTCCAGGATTCGTCTAGGAGCATAACCATTCATCTGTATAAATCTATTACTTGAGAGACGATCAGTCCGAAATGGGGACTTTAGGAAAAGCCTCCCCACCATCGAAGTCGACAACTTACATTCTTACATTAGCACCTTCTTCCCAAGTTGTTCTTATCGACATGATTATGCTACTTCATGTTAATCATAATTTCGGATTTTCAATGCTCTATTGATAACCCTACGTGATGTCAATGTAATCTTGGATGCTCCTTCAAGTTCTTTCATTGCCAATATGGCATAATTGGTATCTCTGCTACCTTAGTGTAACGTGATAACTTTTTAGTTAATTATTTAACCTTAGATTGATTTAATATCTTTATGCCTTTGAATGAACCTGACTAAGTTAATTGCCTTCATACGAACTTGACATGTCCTAAATAAATTGCCATGAATGAAATGCGTAAAAGTTAGCTGGAATTGATGTAAGAACATAGGAATGTCGGTCACATACGCTTTCATTTTGTAAATTGCTTGCCATATGTACATTAGCTGGTTTCATGTTACTTCCAATTCCTAGACTTGAGAATGCTGAATTGCTGATACTATGCAATGCTATTATGCTTGAGTGGTGCTACGTGGTGCTATGTGTTATAGGAATCTCCATGTTAACTGTTGTGACCCCAAAAGTGGCTGAATTCATGTTTTAGAACGAGATCACTTGTATATGACCTTGAGGTGTTAACTGCTCAATTGTCCTTCCTTTAAACTTCAATTCATAGCAATGCATGTACATAGAGTTGTTGATTACTAGGTGGATTCAGTCTAGATTATCGAAAGTCTATGTTCATTTTTAAAAAAAAAAAAAAACAAGCTCAATATGGTGGCCCATGCCAACTCATTTGCCCCCCTTCAATGCGATTTGCCCTCAGTGCCTAAATAGAGTGATTAGACACTTAAAGAGGATTGGCAAAGAGGAGAGTGGATACCATAAGCCTTTTTTCGGTTTTTCAACTAATTATAGAACAAGATTTTGGATTACAGTGCGAGTTGTGTAGATTGTGTCATGTGTGTGCATATTTTAGGTACGACCGAACATGGTTTGAAATTTCGGGGATGAAATTCTTTTAAGGGGGGAAGAATGTAAACCGCATTCCCTATTTTACGTTAAGCTGGTCGTATTGCCTCTTTGCGTTATAAAATTCGTATTTCTATTAACTATACGAGTTAAATTATTATTGATGTGCTTATGCGAGTAATAATTTTATTCAAAAAAACTATTATTCTTATTATTGATTTTGAGATTAACTTATGCTAATTTGTGCCGATAGTTAATTTATCCATTTTTTGAATATGATTAGGTTGTCAACCTTAGAATTTGTTTCGTCATTTATCGAATCGAACCCTAATATATATATATATATATATATATATATATATATATATATATATATATATATATATATATATATATATATATTTGGGAACGAATAATTGACAAAAGGTTATATTATTGATTCGGGTTGGGAATATGGGGTATGATAAGAGGCTAGCAGCGTTAAGTATTCAGCAGTTTGAAACAAAAAAAAGAAGAGAGAGAAAGAGAGAAGAGAAGGGAGAGGTATTTTGGTAAAGTCGCGCGAGGCTTTTCTTCCTCCCCGTTCATACGACCCCCTCGAGCCCTCTCTCTCCCTCACTGCTCAACATCTTCTTCTTCCTCTTCTTAATCCACCATACGCACAGCTCAAGCTCCAAAATCCCACCGAATTTTTCGCCTTGCCCAGCCCAGAAATCTTCGAATTTTACCTCCCCAACCTCAAACAAAGCCATTGCTACGAATTCTGGGCCAAAATTCGAGCGAATTCATCACATTTTCGGTAGGCCTGGGCGACGATTTAGGGGGTCGAACACATACCCAGGCTTAGCCATGCAACCTTGCCTCTAACTACTTTAATGGTCCTGTAAATTGGGTGTTAATTCACTGCACATCATGATCTCAACCAGTGAGTGAAGTTGTGGTCGAATTTGGGGTCTGTTTTGCGTGGGATTGGGCGTGGTTGCAACAAGGGTTAAACGGTTTTTTGCTCTGATGGTACTGGCGGAAAGGAGAGGGTCGAAATCTCGATTTTTCCAGCCCCCAAAGTTGAACCCAATAGTCTTTGAACGAATCTCTAGCTTGGGATCGAGGTGGGTGTTTCTCGCCTTCTCAGTATTAGTAAATTCAAAAAGATTTTAGCCCTTAAATGATGTTCCATGCTAGTTTAAGATCAGTTAGATTAAATGAGAACATGATGGCTGATTTTACATGTTTCATTTTGACTGAGATTAACATAGGTTATGCATGTTTAGTTGCTGTCAGAAACTGCTAGTACTGAACTGATTTTCATGCCTACGATTGCCCTAAATTGATGCATGTTAGTTTAGTTAATTCATGCCTAAAAGTAACTTCAAAATAACCTAACAATGCCTTGAATCGATATTTGTTAGTTTAGTTAATTAATGCTTGAAAATGGCTTCGAATCGATGTATGTTAGTTCAGTTAATTAATGCTTAAAATGGCTTCGAATCTATATATATTAGTTTAGTTGATCTATGCTTATAATTGGCTTTGAAATAACCTAAGAATATTTCGAATCGATGTCCGTTAAGTTAACTGATTCATGCTTGAGAATGACCTGGAAACAAACTATGAATGCCTAAAACTGATGCATACCGAATTGGTTAGCTCTCGATTAAAAGTAACCTTGGAAACGACCGAAACATGTTCTGAATCGATACTTGTCAAGTTAGTGCATTCATGTTTAAAAGTGACCTTTCAAACAACCTAAGAATGCTTTGATTTGTCGCTTGATAAGTTATTTCGATCATGTTTAAAAGTGGCCCTCGAAACAACCTAACGTGCTTTAAATTGATGTTTGTTGAATTAGCTGACCCATGCTTGGAGATGTTCTCAGAACAACCTAAGAATGTCTTTAAACGATGTATGTTAAGGTAGTTAGTCATGTTTTGGAAATGGCATAAACTTGGCATGCTTACCTCCCATTCGCGAGTTATGAATGTAGGCTAGTTTCGTGCCTTGTGAGTTTATTTCAGTTTGTTAAGTGCTTATTTCAAGTTGATGCAATATATTTAATTTTATATATATATATATATATATATATATATATATATATATATATATATATATATATATGCTTATATGTGCATGCGTATATATGCCGTATTACGCTGCTGGATAGATGCTGATCGCTAGGTAAGTTTATACGTAGCTATTTCATCTTGACTATTATGATAATATGCTATGGTTATAAAATTGAAAACCAAGTTGGCAGTCAGATGGCTTGAGGATGAACTAATGAGAGTTTTGAGGTTCTTTAGGGTTGGTGTTGTGTGAGAAGGGAGCCTGGGTTGTGATTGACCGCAATCGTGTGGATTGCAAGGCCATGTGTGGCTTATTCTGCTAAGTTGATTATGAAGCATTTGAATGTGTTACGTGCAAACTCCCTTCCCTTTATGTCATTAAGTTTCATCTTGCAAGTGAGGGTGAGTTTGAAAAAGAAAGTTTTCATCGTTGTAACTAATAGTAGCCATAACTATTAGCAATCGATGGCCTATTTTAACTATACGAATATAGTTTTGGGAATGAACTCGCTAGAACAGGGGAATCCCCAAGGAATTTAAATAAAAAAGGGTGCGTTGTTTGAAAAAGGATTTCGCTGTGAGAGGCAGCAAACTTATTAGCCGTTATGGTTATATATTTTAAATTGGCTAAGATAATGTGCTTGGACAATATAATATAAATGATGCAAGCCTAGGAAATCAGTCCTGCTCGTAAGAAACCCTAGAGGACCCTAACGAGGGTAATGGTCCAATATGTTATATGTAGCCATCCCGAGAGTAAGAGCTTAAGCATGAGCATTAGGTCTCACTATATGGTTGAGAATAGATCTCACCCAATCAGCACCTTGTAATGATCTTATGCCAGAAGTATTTTCCTAATTAGTAAAGAAAAGCAGTTTGCATTTGCCATTTTAAGTATTTCAGAAAGAAGAAAAATTTTTAAAGGCCATTAAGAGGTCAATGTGAACAGGTTATAAGGGTCCTATAAGGACCAATACGAAAGAAATTCCTTTAAAAGAATGTGACCTTCAAGAGGTTATAAAAAGTGTTTTCAAAGAAAGGAAGAAAGATTTCTATGAACGCTTAATGAAAAAGATTCCTAAGCACAGTTGAATGCGATTTCAAGTAATACGTGGCATATTCTTATAATGCATCGAGTATATGAGTTTGAATGTGCATGTTCTATGAAAGAAAGTTCCTTGCATAATCTTTACTCCTTGTATTTAGGCATCTTGCGCAAGTGTATTGGTTAGGCAAGGCATAATTCATATGTATATCACACAACCTATGAAAGATAGCTCTGTGTTTAGCCCTCGTTGCTTGCTTATATGATTCGAGTGGTTGGTTTTTAAGAAGTTTGGTTATTTAGAAACCTAAAAATGAGTTTGTGCGACTAAAATGAAGTTTATGGATAGTGATCGTTCCTTAAGGATTAATGATTGCTTAATATGATAGTAAAGTATGACTGCATGGTATGTGACTATTGTGAGTATTATTGCCTCGAATCGATATATGTTAGTTTAGTTAATTAATGCTTGAAAATGGCTTCGAATCGATATATGTTAGTTTAGTTAATTAACGCTTGAAAATAGCTTCGAATCTATATATGTTAGTTTAGTTAATCCATGCTTATAATTGGCTTTGAAATAACCTAAGAATGTTTCGAATCGATCTCCGTTAAGTTAACTGATTCATGCTTGAGAATGACTTCGAAATGAACTAAGAATGCCTAAAACGGATGCATGCTGAAGTGGTTAGCTCCGATTAAAAGTAACATTGGAAATGACCTAAACATATTCTGAATCGATACTTGTAAAGTTAGTACATTCATGTTTGAAAGTGACCTTTCAAACAACCTAAGCATGCTTTGATTTGTCACTTGATAAGTTAGTTCGATCATGTTTAAAAGTAGCCCTCGAAACAACCTAATGTGCTTTAAATTGATGTACGTTGAGTTAATTAACCTATGCTTGGAGATGTTCTGAAAACAACCTAAGAATCTCTTTAAACGACGTATGTTAAGCTTGCTAGTCACGCTTTGGGAATGACATTAACTTAGCATGCTTGCCTCCTATTCGCGAGTTATGAATGTATGCTAGTTTCATGCCTTGTGAATTTATTTCAGCTCGCTAAGCACTTATTTCAAGTTGATGTAATATATACATATATGTATATGTATATGTGTATATATATATATATATATATATATATATATATATATATATGTTTATATATGTCGTATTACGCTACTAGATAGATGCTGATTGCTCGGTAAGTTTATACGTAGCTATTTCATCTTGACAATTATGATAATATGCTATGGTTATGGAATTGAAAACCGAGTTGGTAGTCGGACGGCTTGAGGATGAACTAATGAGAGTTTTGAGGTTCTTTGTGGTCGATGTTGTGTGAGGAGGGAGCCTGGGTTGTGATTGACTACAATCGTGTGGATTGCGAGGCTATGTGTGGCTTATTCTGCTGAGTTGATTATAAAGTATTTGAATGTGTTACGTGAAAACGCCCTTCCCTTTATGTCAATAAGTTTCATCTTGCGAGTGAGGGTGAGTTTAAAAAAGAAAGTTTTCATGGTTGTAACTAATAGTAGCCATTACTATTAGCAATCGATGGCCTATTTTAACTATACGAATATAGTTTTGGGAGTGAACTCGCTAAAACGGGGGAATCCCTAAGGAATTTAAATAAAAAGAGAGTATGTTGTTTGAAAAACGATTTCACTGTGAGAGGCATCAAACTTATTAGCCGTTATGGCCATATGGCTGAAATTGGCTAAGATAATGTGCTTGGACAACATGATATGAATGATGCTAGCCTAGGGAATAAGTCCTGGTAGTAGGAAACCCTTGAAAACCCTGACGTGGGTAATGGTCCGATATGTTATATGTAGCGTCCCGAGAGTAAGAGCTTAAGTGTAAGCGTTAGGTCTCACTACGGGGTTGAGAATAGATCTCACCCAATCAGCACCCTGTAATGATCTTATGCCAGAAGTATTTTCCTAATAAGTAAGAAAAAGCAGATGGCATTTGCCATTTTAAGTATTTCAGAAAGAAGAAAAGTTTTTAAGAGCCATTAAGAGGCCAGATTGAATGAAATGTGAAAAGCTTGTAGGGGTCCTATGAGGACCAATATGAAAGAAATTCCTTTGAAAGGATGTGAACCTCAAGAGGTTATGAAAAGTGTTTTTAAGGAAAGAAAGGAAGATTTCTATAAATGCTTAATGAAAAAAATTTCTAAGCACAGTTAAATGCGATTTTAAGTAATATGTGGCCATATTGTTATAATGCATCGAGCATATGAGCCTAAGTGTGCATGGTCTATGAAAGAAAGCCCCTTACATAATCTCTGCTCCTTGTGTTTAAGCATCTCGCATAAGTGTATTGGTTAGGCAAGGCATAATTCACGTGTATAACAAGGTGTCATGGGTGCCCATTTGAAGAGCGTCTTATATGTTTTTCGAAGTCATGTAATGTATTGCTAGAATTACAAACATTTGTAAACAAGTATTCTAGTCCATGTAGTGCATTCAGTTTAAGAATTGCTCTATATGGCCATGTGAGCCAACCATCTTATTAGTCAGCTCTCTTTTTAGCTGAAATCAATTACATTTTGGGATGTATAACTTCAGTATTTCGGTTGTGTGAACCGTTGAGTTGTATCTTTCACTTCTCCTGTATTAATAAACTATATTATTTGATGTACTCCGAGCGAGTTGCACATTGAGTTATGAACCCCGGCGTGTAGCCGTTCAGCTTATTTTAGAATGTTTTATGCTTTCGTTGATTGCAGGGGTTCATTGTAAGGCTTTTTACCTGGAAACGGTCAGTTTTTAGGGGAAACTCTATTCGATTCACCTCAAAAGTTAAGTAGGGAGTAAGAAAACATAACGCTCCTGGCCTGAAGGGCTGGGGGCGTTACAATATGTATATGTATATGTATATGTATATGTATATGTATATGCATATGTATTTGTATATGTATATGTGTATATATATGTATA
>JAKOGI010005359.1:0-13247 GCA_029747015.1 Carnegiea gigantea | reverse complement strand
CCCCCACAAAGAAATCAAGTTTATGACATGTTTAAGTAAGGTAATTAGACTTAAACATTTTACCGCGCAGATTAGAGCTTAATCTGACCGGTTTGGAAAAAGTCCTTGATCTCTCATCCTCTTGTGGGTATGATTGAAAACTAATGCTTGGACCTGAAAGTAGACATCATGAGGATTCCAAAAATGTATAATTCCAAGACGTAAGCCATCATATAGCTTGAGTTATGAAGTAACCAAAACCGTTCATAATCTGGTCCTGCTGGGCAGTTTGGACATCTTAGGTTTAATTGCTAATTTGAATGGGCAAATGAAGTCCAAATTGGATGAAACTTGTTTTGCTGTAAAGCTGACTTCTTGAACTTCAAATCCATAGAAAAATATTAGACTTAAACCTTGAGGATGCGTGATGAATTAAGCACACAAAAGTGGGTTAGCTGCTGGATTTAACCCTTGCCCTGCAGTTTCAATGTTTAATCAAAACTTGGATGATTTATTCATCCTTAAACCAGCATAATAAGATTAACTAATTGATTTGATTCTTTTTTAACAAAAGGGATGGAGGGATTTCCATCATACTCCCCTTGTTAAAAATGATTTGCCCTCAAATCATAGTAGTTAATGAACTCCTCTTTTGCTTCAATTCTGGTTGAAATAAAATCAACCATGAAAACAAGTCTCTTTTGAACTTAGAGACTTTCTTCTTTACCTTCCCCTTGCTGATCTGAATGGTGGATGTAGGGGACTTCTTGGACTTGCTTCGAACCAATTCTTCAAATGCTCTTAACTCACAATTAGGAGCTTTTAGTAATGGTTCTGAAATGGATTGACAGAAATTTGGGTTGAGTGTTTTAGGTGTGGGTGGAGTGGGAAAAAATGATGGTGGTTTATGAAAAGTGGTGGGAAGGATGAGATGCTCATGGCTTCTAGGTGGATGGTGGACGTTTAAAGTGAGCATAGCACCTTTATTTGCCTCAATCTCTATCTCCTCAAGATCATCTTCTTCATCCTCTTCTTTTTCCTCCCCTAATTCAACGTCCTTCGTGCTTCCACTAAGGGCATCTTCCTTTTCTTCCTTATTTTTCCTCCCTCTCACACGGCTTTCCTTTCTCCCAGGTAATGACCGTGTTTGTTTGGGCCATCCGTGGCTGGAGTGTCCAGCCCTTGGCACCTGAAACACCTCCCTAAGTTGTGGGGGAAAGATCATTTGTGGGGTTTGATTTTGGTGGGGCGAGGAATGACCCCGTGAGCTTATGGAGATACTTTCTTTCATGGGTCATGTAGTGGATGGGGCAAAGGAACCCTTCACTTACTACCAATTTCTTCCAAGTTCTCCACCTTTCTACTTTTCTTTCTTTTTTTTTTCGCTCAAACTTGTAATTATTCCCACACTGAAGTGCACGCCTCTTAATCTTGAAATAACACTTTGAACTTCTCTGGTCACTAAGGATACAACAGCAAGAAACTCGGTTTCCCCTAGATAAACCAACTTGTGAACATCTTCCTTTTCGCCCGAATTTTGGAATTGAAGCAAGCATATCTAATATCAATAAAAGCTAGTTCTTTCTCCAAGTTCATTGAAGATGGCATGAAGGATGAGGTCCAGGGTTCTTTGTGGATCGATTTGAAACATAAGTAGGCTGTTTGTGTTTAGATTTAATTTGGGAGCGTGGGGTTCAGGCAAGGATCTGAACTTGCTCTGATACCAAATATGATGTACTTGCCGATGGTCCAAGCTAGAACTCAAATTAAGAGTGAAAGCTTACAAACCAAGGGAGAATACAATCATGAGAAAACCAAGGAAAGTGGCACATAAGATGTTGGTTGTGAGACAACAAACATGTGAGGGAGGAATGGAACTTAGAATTAAGGGATTCTAAGCGAAAATCAAAAGGGAGTTTGATGTAATTTGATGTATATCACAAGGGATGAATGGAACCAAGTTACAAGCTACCAAGATTATGAAGCAACCAAGTGAAAACCACACGAATAGGTGTGGCACGGTCGTGCCTTTCGGCACGGGTAGGCCGTGCCACTTTTCTGGTTTGTGACACCATGTTTCTTACTTTTGCACGGTTGAGTATGGTTTGAGGTTTGTGATGGAAGCTAGACTATTAGAGGTAGTCTAAGCCTTGAATAAGCATGGGGATAGATATATGAGTGGCTTGTAAACGAGAGAAAGTGGGAGAGAAGCAAAGTTAAGATTCACTAACTCCAAATTAAAGCTAGCAAACTCACTTTAGCTCTCTTTGAATCCTTGAGTATAACACCAAATGAGATAGAACTAAACTTGAAGAATGGATACAGAAACACCACCAAACTCAAGTTTAGGGCCCTTAAACTATGATTAAGATACGGATATCACCACTTAATCAAGTCTAAGACTTCACTTGAACACCACCTTAATCGGCCAAAATTAAGGATAAGCAAGCTAAGTGTTTGGAGTGTGCCTAAGCACCGAAAGCACAATGCTCTCAACTTTTAGTTTGATTCAAATCTGGTATATGTCATACAAAGGGCGTGCAAGCTCTTTAAATAGAGCTAAGCTAGCAAGTAAGCACACACACAAGCACCTTGACCTTTCCCTCCTAGTGAGGAAAGGTATTAAGAACTAATACAAGCTGGTTTGTGCTAATCTAAATTACATGCTTGCTTAAACTAGTCTAACACATTTGAAACAACGAGGAAAGCAAGACTAATAGTTATTACAACTTTAATTGACTTGTACTTAAGCCCAAGCAGCTGGAAACTCAGCAAGAATGCACATGCTTCAGCCGAAAAGCACAAGCCACTTTACGGCTGGCTAATGGGAAGCAAGGAACATCTTTCTTTGTCTCTCTTCTCTTATTGGCTGTTCTTTTCAAGGTAGCAGCTGCTCATTGAAGCCTTGGGACGTGTGCCCAGCCTTGGAGGACGTGCCATATCAGCTGAAGTGAAGCAAACCCACCGGTGAGGGCAAAAACAAACCGGATTGTCAAACCGGGTTCAAGGACAGTTTCTGGCCGGTTTTTGGGACTAGGATTAGGCTTAGCAAAAGTGATGATGATTCGGTTTTCAGGCCATGGGGGGTCACTTTGGGATGTGTATAAACCCCCCCCACAAAGAAATCAAGGTTGTGACATGTTTAAGTAAGGTAATCAGACTTAAACATTTTACCGCGCAGATTAGAGCTTAATCTGACCGGTTTGGAAAAAGTCCTTGATCTCTCATCCTCTTGTGGGGATGATTGAAAACTAATGCTTGGACCTGAAAGTAGACATCATGAGGATTCCAAAAATGTATAATTCCAAGACTTAAGCCATCATATAGCTTGAGTTATGAAGTAACCAAAAAAGTGCATAATCTGGTCCTGCTGGGCAGTTTGGACACCTTAGGTTTAATTGCTAATTTGAATGGGCAAATGAAGTCCAAATTGGATGAAACTTGTTTTGCTGTAAAGCTGACTTCTTGAACTTCAAATCCATCAAAAAATATTAGACTTAAACCTTGAGGATGCTTGATGAATTAAGCACACAAAAGCAGGTTAGCTGCTGGAATTAACCCTTGCCCTACAGTTTCAATGCTTAAACAAAACTTGGATGATTTATTCATCCTTAAACCAGCATAATAAGGTTACCTAATTGATTTGCTTCCCTTTTAAATCAAGGGGATGGAGGGATATGCATCATACTCCCCTTGTTAAAAATGATTTGCCCTCAAATCAGATTAGGTAAAGAATTCCTCTTCTTGCTTCATTTCTGGCTGAAATGAAATCAACCATGAAAACAAGTCTCTTTTGATCTTAGAGACTCTTGTTCTTGCGTTCCCCTTGCTGATTTGAATAGTGTGCAGAGGGGACTCTTCAAATGTGCTTTGAACCATTTCCTCAAATGCTCTTAACTCAAAATTAGGAACTTTTAGTAATGGTTCTGAAATGGATTGACAGAAATTTGGGTTGAGTGTTTTAGGTGTGGGTGGAGTGGGAAAAAATGATGGTGGTTTATGAAAAGTGGTGGGAAGGATGAGATGCTCATGGCTTCTAGGTGGATGGTGGATGTATAAAGTGAGCATAGCACCTTTATTTGCCTCAATCTCTATCTCCTTAAGATCATCTTCTTCATCCTCTTCTTTTTCCTCCTCTAATTCGACCTCCTTCGGTTCTTCCACCAATGGCATCTTCTTTTCCTCCTGATTTTCCTCCTCTCTCACAGCTTTCCTTTCTTCCAAGGTAATGACCTTGTTATTTGGGCAATCCGTGGCTAGGTGTCCAAGCCCTTGGCACTTGAGACACCTCCGAAGTTGTGGGGGAAAGATCATTTGCGGGGTTGGTTTTTTTTGTGGGGTGGAAGGGAATGAACCCGTGGGCTTAATGGAGATACTTTCTTTCATGGGCATGTAAGTGGATGGGTAAAAGGAACCCTTCAACTTACTACTCAATTTCTTCCAAGTTCTCACCTTCTCTTTTCCTTTCTTTTTTCGTTCAAACTTGTACTTATTCCACCACTGAAGTGCACAACCTCTTAATCTTGAAATAACCACTTTGAACTTCTCTTGGTCACTAAGGATACAACAAGCAAAAACTCGTTCCACCTTAGATAACCAACTTGTGAACTCTTCCTTTTCGTCACGAAATTTTGGAATTGCAAAGCAAGCATATCCAATATCAATAAAAGCTAGTTCTTTCTCCAAGTTCATTGAAGATGGCATGAAGGACGAGGTCTAGGGTTCTTTGTGGATTGATTTGAAACGTAAGTAGGCTGTTTGTGTTTGGATTTAATTTGGGAGCGTGGGGTTCAGGCAAGGATCTGAACTTGCTCTGATACCAAATATGATGTACCTGCCGATGGTCCAAGCTAGAACTCAAATTAAGAGTGAAAGCTTACAAACCAAGGGAGAATACAATCATGAGAAAACTAAGGAAAGTGGCGCATAATATGTTGGTTGTGAGGCAACAAATATGTGAGGGAGGAATGGAACTTAGAATCAAGGGATTCTAAGTGAAAATCAAAAGGGAGTTTGATGTAATTTGATGTATATCACAAGGGATGAATGAAACCAAGTTACAAGCTACCAAGATTATGAAGCAACCAAGTGAAAACCACACGAATAGGTGTGGCACGGTCGTGCCTTTAGGCACGGGTAGGCCGTGCCACTTTTCTGGTTTGTGACACCATGTTTCTTACTTTTGCACAGTTGAGTATGGTTTGAGGTTTGTGATGGAAGCTAGACTATTAGAGGTAGTCTAAGCCTTGATTAAGCATGGGGATGGATATGTGAGTGGCTTGTAAATGAGAGAAAGTGGGAGAGAAGCAAAGTTAAGATTCACTAACTCCAAATTAAAGCTAGCAAACTCACTTTAGCTCCCTTTGAATCCTTGAGTATAACACCAAATGAGATAGAACTAAACTTGAAGAATGGATACAGAAACACCACCAAACTCAAGTTTAGGGCCCTTAAACTATGATTACGATACAGATATCACCACTTAATCAAGTTTAAGACTTCACTTGAACACCACCTTAATCGGCCAAAATTAAGGATAAGCAAGCTAAGTGTTTGGAGTGTGCCTAAGCACCGAAAGCACAATGCTCTCAACTTTTAGTTTGATTCAAATCTAGTATATGTCATACAAAGGGCGTGCAAGCTCTTTAAATAGAGCTAAGCTAGCAAGCAAACACACATACAAGCACCTTGACCTTTCCCTCCTAGTGAGGAAAGGTATTAAGAACTAATACAAGCTTATTTGTGCTAATCTAAAATACATACTTGCTTAAACTAGTCTAACACATTTGAAACAACAAGGAAAGCAAGACTAATAGTTATTACAACTTTAATTGACTTGTACTTAAGCCCAAGCAGCTGGAAACTCAGCAAGAATGCACATGCTTCAGCCGAAAAGCACAAGCCACTTTACGGCTAGCCAATGGGAAGCAAGGAACATCTTTGTTTGTCTCTCTTCTCTTATTGGCTGTTCTTTTCAAGGTAGTAGCTGCTCATTGAAGCCTTGGGACGTGTGCCCAGCCTTGGAGGACGTGCCATATCAGCTGAAGTGAAGCAAACCCCCCGGTGAGGGCAAAAACAAACCGGATTGTCAAACCGGGTTCTTCGGACAGAAACTAACCGGTTTTGTGACTGAGTTTAACCCTAGCAAAAGTGAGTATGATTCTGTTTTTAGACCATGGGAGGAAAGTTTAGGATGTGTATAATCCCCCCCAACCAAGAAATTAAGGTTAAACACAGTTTAAGTGGGGCCTTCAAGCTAAAACATTAAACCGTGCAGATTAGGTGCTAATCTGGCCGGTTTGGCAAAACATCTTGTTCTCCCTTTCTTCGAGTGGAATGATGGAAAAGTAATACTGGGGCTTGAAAGGGGACATCTTGAGGATTCTAAGAAGGTAAAAATCCAAGATTTAAACCACCATTAAGCTTGTCTAAATACATACCCAAAAATCAGGTACAATCTGTCGGAACTGGCAGTTTGTATAGCTTGGGTTTATTAGCCAATTTGAGAGGGCAAATGAAGTCCAAATGGGATGAAACTTTTTTTGTTGCAAAGCTGACTTCTTGAACTTTAATCCCAATGCAAAATATTGGACTTAAACCTTAAAAGGTTTGACGTAATTAACCTCTCGAAAATCGGGTTTGCTGCTGAAAACAAACCTGACCTGCTGTTTTAGGTCCTTAAACAAAACAAGGATGAATTATTCACCCTTTAATCACCAAAATGAAATTACCTAGCTTGATTTGATTTTTTTAAATCAAAGGGCATGGAGGGATCTCCATCATCCTCCCCTTGTTAAAAAGATTTGTCCTCAAATCAATTTAGGTAATTACCTCTTCTTCTTGATTCATTGTATGGCTGAAACAGAATCAACCATTCGAATAACTTGCCTTTGATCTTGGAGGCTCTCTTTTCTTCAAGTCCCTTGCTGATTTGGATGTTGTATATGGGGGGCTCTTTGAACATGACATGAACCACTTCTTCATATGCTCTTAATTCAAAATTAGGAGCTTTTAGTAATGGTTCTGAAATGGATTGACAGAAATTTGGGTTGAGTGTTTTAGGTGTGGGTGGAGTGGGAAAAAATGATGGTGGTTTATGAAAAGGGGTGGGAAGGATGAGATGCTCATGGCTTCTAGGTGGATGGTGGATGTTTAAAGTGAGCATAGCACCTTTATTTGCCTCAATCTCTATCTCCTCAAGATCATCTTCTTCATACTCTTCTTTTTCCTCCTCTAATTCAACCTCCTTCGGTTCTTCCACTAAGGGCATCTTCTTTTCCTCCTGATTTTCCTCCTTTCTCACGGCTTTCCTTTCTTCCGAGGTAATGACCTTGTTGTTTGGGCAATCCGTGGCTAAGTGTCCAAGCCCTTGGCACTTGAGACACCTTCTAAGTTGTGAGGGAAAGATCATTTGTGGGGTTGGTTTTTTTTGTGGGGTGGAAGGGAATGAACTCGTGGGCTTAATGGAGATACTTTCTTTCATTGGCGTGTAAGTGGATGGGCAAAAGGAACCCTTTATCTTACTACTCAATTTCTTCCAAGTTCTCACCTTCTCTTTTCCCTTCTTTTTTCGCTCAAACTTGTACTTATTCCACCACTGAAGTGCACAACCTCTCAATCTTAAAATAACCACTTTGAACTTCTCTTGGTCATTAAGGATACAACAAGCAAAAACTCGTTCCACCTTAGATAACCAACCTGTGAACTCTTCCATTTTGCCATGAATTTTGGAATTGCAAAGCAAGCATATCCAATATCAATAAAAGCTAGTTCTTTCTCCAAGTTCATTGAAGATGGCATGAAGGATGAGGTCTAGGGTTGTTTGTGGATTGATTTGAAACGTAAGTAGGCTGTTTGTGTTTGGATTTAATTTGGGAGCGTGGGGTTCAGGCAAGGATCTGAACTTGCTCTGATACCAAATATGATGTACCTGCCGAGGGTCTAGGCTAATACTCAAATTAAGAGTGAAACCTTGTAATCCAAAGGTAGATACAATCAAGGGAAAACCAAGGAAAGTGGACACATAATATGATGGTTGTGAAGCATCAAACATGTGACGGAGGAATGGAACTTAGAATCAAGGGATTCTAAGTGAAAATCAAAGGAAGTTTGATGTACTTTGATGTATATCTCAAAGGGTGAGTGGAACCAAGTTACAAGCTACCAAGAATATGAAGCAGTCAAGTGAAAACCACACGGATTAGGTGTGGCACGGTCGTGCCACTTTTCTGGTTTGTGACACCATGTTTCTCACTTTTGCACGGTTGAGTATGGTTTGAGGTTTGTGATGGAAGCTAGACTATTAGAGGTAGTCTAAGCCTTGAATAAGCATGGGGATAGATATGTGAGTGGCTTGTAAATGAGAGAAAGTGGGAGAGAAGCAAAGTTAAGATTCACTAACTCCAAATTAAAGCTAGCAAACTCACTTTAGCTCTCTTTGAATCCTTGAGTATAACACCAAATGAGATAGAACTAAACTTGAAGAATGGATACAGAAACACCACTAAACTCAAGTTTAGGGCCCTTAAACTATGATTAAGATACGGATATCACCACTTAATCAAGTTTAAGACTTCACTTGAACACTACCTTAATCGGCCAAAATTAAGGATAAGCAAGCTAAGTGTTTGGAGTGTGCCTAAGCACCGAAAGCACAATGCTCTCAACTTTGAGTTTGATTCAAATCTGGTATATGTCATACAAAGGGCGTGCAAGCTCTTTAAATAGAGCTAAGCTAGCAAGCAAACACACATACAAGCCCCTTGACCTTTCCCTCCTAGTGAGGAAAGGTATTAAGAACTAATACAAGCTGATTTGTGCTAATCTAAAATACATACTTGCTTAAACTAGTCTAACACATTGGAAACAACAAGGAAAGCAAGACTAATAGTTATTACAACTTTAATTGACTTGTACTTAAGCCCAAGCAGCTGGAAACTCAGCAAGAATGCACATGCTTCAGTGGAAAAGCACAAGCCACTTTACGGCTGGCCAATGGGAAGCAAGAAACATCTTTCTTTGTCTCTCTTCTCTTATTGGCTGTTCTTTTCAAGGTAGCAGCTGCTCATTGAAGCCTTGGGACGTGTGCCCAGCCTTGTGCCCAACCTTGGAGGACGTGCCATATCAGCTGAAGTGAAGCAAACCCACCGGTGAGGGCAAAAACAAACCGGATTGTCAAACCGGGTTCTTCGGACAGAAACTGACCGGTTTTGTGACTGAGTTTAACCCTAGCAAAAGTGAGTATGATTCTGTTTTTAAACCATGGGAGGAAAGTTTAGGATGTGTATAATCCCCCCCACCCAAGAAATTAAGGTTAAACAAAGTTTAAGTGGGGCCTTCAAGCTAAAACATTAAACCGTGCAGATTAGGTGCTAATCTGGCCGGTTTGGCAAAACATCTTGTTCTCCCTTTCTTCGAGTGGAATGATGGAAAAGTAATGCTGGGGCTTGAAAGGGGACATCTTGAGGATTCTAAGAAGGTAAAAATCCAAGATTTAAACCACCATTAAGCTTGCCTAAATACATACCCAAAAACCGGGTACAATCTGTCTGAACTGGCAGTTTGTATAGCTTGGGTTTATTAGCCAATTTGAGAGGGCAAATGAAGTCCAAATGGGATGAAACTTTTTTTGCTGCAAAGCTGAGTTCTTGAACTTTAATCCCAATTCAAAATATTGGACTTAAACCTTAAAGGGTTTGACGTAATTAACCTCTCGAAAACCGGGTTTGCTGTGAAAACAAACCTGACCTGCTGTTTTTGGTCCTTAAACAAAACTAGGATGAATCATTCATCCTTTAATCACCAAAATAAAATTACCTAGCCTTGATTTGATTCTTTAAATCAAAGGGCATGGAGGGATCTCCATCATCCCCCCCTTGTTAAAAAGATTTGTCCTCAAATCAATTTAGGTAATTACCTCCTCTTCTAGATTCATTGTATGGCTGAAACAGAATCAACCATTCGAATAATTTGCCTTTGATCTTGGAGGCTCTCTTTTCTTCAAGTCCCTTGCTGATTTGGATGTTGTATATGGGGGACTCTTTGAACATGACATGAACCACTTCTTCATATGCTCTTAATTCAAAATTAGGAGCTTTTAGTAATGGTTCTGAAATGGATTGACAGAAATTTGGGTTGAGTGTTTTAGGTGTGGGTGGAGTGGGAAAAAATGATGGTGGTTTATGAAAAGTGGTGGGAAGGATGAGATGCTCATGGCTTCTAGGTGGATGGTGGATGTTTAAAGTGAGCATATCACCTTTATTTGCCTCAATCTCTATCTCCTCAAGATCATCTTCTTCATCCTCTTCTTTTTCCTCCTTTAATACGACCTCCTTCGGTTCTTCCACCAATGGCATCTTCTTTTCCTCCTGAATTTCCTCCTCTCTCATGGCTTTCCTTTCTTCAGAGGCAATGACCTTGTTGTTTAGGCAATCCGTGGCTAAGTGTCCAAGCCCTTGGCACTTGAGACACCTCCTAAGTTGTGGGGGAAAGATCATTTGTGGGGTTGGTTTTTTTTGTGGGGTGGAAGGAAATGAACCCGTGAGCTTAATGGAGATACTTTCTTTCATGGGCATGTAAGTGGATGAGTAAAAGGAGCCCTTCAACTTACTACTCAATTTCTTCCTAGTTCTCACCTTCTCTTTTCCTTTCTTTTTTCGCTCAAACTTGTACTTATTCCACCACTGAAGTGCACAACCTCTCAATCTTAAAATAACCACTTTTAACTTCTCTTGGTCATTAAGGATACAACAAGCAAAAACTCGTTCCACCTTAGATAACCAACCTGTGAACTCTTCCATTTCGCCATGAAATTTTGGAATTACAAAGCAAGCATATCCAATATCAATAAAAGCTAGTTCTTTCTCCAAGTTCATTGAAGATGGCATGAAGGATGAGGTCTAGGGTTCTTTGTGAATTGATTTGAAACGTAAGTAGGCTGTTTGTGTTTGGATTTAATTTGGGAGCGTGGGGTTCAGGCAAGGATCTGAACTTGCTCTGATACCAAATATGATGTACCTGCTGAGGGTCTAGGCTAATACTCAAATTAAGAGTGAAACCTTATAATCCAAAGGTAGATACAATCAAGGGAAAACCAAGGAAAGTGGACACATAATATGATGGTTGTGAAGCATCAAACATGTGACGGAGGAATGGAACTTAGAATCAAGGGATTCTAAGTGAAAATCAAAGGAAGTTTGATGTACTTTGATGTATATCTCAAAGGGTGAGTGGAACCAAGTTACAAGCTACCAAGAATATGAAGCAATCAAGTGAAAAACACACGGATTAGGTGTGGCATGGTCGTGCCTTTAGGCACGGGCAGGCCGTGCCACTTTTCTGGTTTGTGACACCATGTTTCTCACTTTTGCACGGTTGAGGATGGTTTGAGGTTTGTGATGGAAGCTAGACTATTAGAGGTAGTCTAAGCCTTGAATAAGCATGGGGATGGATATTTGAGTGGCTTGTAAATGAGAGAAAGTGGGAGAGAAGCAAAGTTAAGATTCACTAACTCCAAATTAAAGCTAGCAAACTCACTTTAACTCTCTTTGAATCCTTGAGTATAAACACCAAATGAGATAGAACTAAACTTGAAGAATGGATACAGAAACACCACCAAACTCAAGTTTAGGGCCCTTAAACTATGATTAAGATACGGATATCACCACTTAATCAAGTCTAAGACTTCACTTGAACACCACCTTAATCGGCCAAAATTAAGGATAAGCAAGCTAAGTGTTTGGAGTGTGCCTAAGCACCGAAAGCACAATGCTCTCAACTTTTAGTTTGATTCAAATCTGGTATATCTTACAAGGGGGGGCTGTGTGCCTTTAAATAAGCAAACTAGCAGCCATACAAGCACACACCTCACCTTTCCCTCTTAAGGAGGAAAGCTATTAAGAGCAAAACAAGCTGATTTGTGCTAATCTAAAATACATGCTTGCTTAAACTAGTCTAACACATTTGAAACAACAAGGAAAGCAAGACTAATAGTTATTACAACTTTAATTGACTTGTACTTAAGCCCAAGCAGTTGGAAACTCAGCAAGAATGCACATGCTTCAGCCGAAAAGCACAAGCCACTTTACGGCTGGCCAATGGGAAGCAAGGAACATCTTTCTTTATCTCTCTTCTCTTATTGGCTGTTCTTTTCAAGGTAGCAGCTGCTCATTGAAGCCTTGGGACGTGTGCCCAGCCTTGGAGGACGTGCCATATCAGCTGAAGTGAAGCAAACCCACCGGTGAGGGCAAAAACAAACCAGATTGTCAAACCGAGTTCTTTGGACAGAAACTGACCGGTTTTGTGACTGAGTTTAACCCTAGCAAAAGTGAGTATGATTCTGTTTTTAGACCATGGGAGGAAATTTTAGGATGTGTATAATCCCCCCAAACCAAGAAATTAAGGTTAAACAAAGTTTAAGTGGGGCCTTCAAGCTAAAACATTAAACCGTGCAGATTAGGGGCTAATCTGGCCGGTTTGGCAAAACATCTTGTTCTCCCTTTCTTCGAGTGGAATGATGGAAAAGTAATGCTGGGGCTTGAAAGGGGACATCGTGAGGATTCTAAGAAGGTAAAAATCCAAGATTTAAACCCCCATTAAGCTTGTCTAAATACATACCCAAAAACCGGGTACAATCTGTCTGAACTGGCAGTTTGTATAGCTTGGGTTTATTAGCCAATTTAAGAGGGCAAATGAAGTCCAAATGGGATGAAACTTTTTTTGTTGCAAAGCTGACTTCTTGAAATTTAATCCCAATGCAAAATATTGGACTTAAACCTTAAAGGGTTTGACGTAATTAACCTCTCAAAACCGGGTTTGCTGCGAAAACAAACCTGACCTGCTGTTTTAGGTCCTTAAACAAAACAAGGATGAATTATTCACCCTTTAATCACCTTAATGAAATTACCTAACTTTGATTTGATTCTTTAAATCAAAGGGCATGGAGGGATCTCCATCATCCTCCCCTTGTTAAAAAGATTTGTCCTCAAATCAATTTAGGTAATTTCCTCCTCTTCTAGATTCATTGTATGGCTGAAACAAAATCAACCATTCGAATAACTTGCCTTTGATCTTGGAGGCTCTCTTTTCTTCAAGTCCCTTGCTGATTTGGATGTTGTATATAGGGGACTCTTTGAACATGGCATGAACCACTTCCTCACTTACTCTTAATTCAAGATTAGGAGTTGTAAGTAATGGCTTTGAATACTTTTGACAGAAGGTTTGTTTGAGTGCCTTGGGTGAGGGTGGAGTGGGAAGAAAGGTTGATGGTT
>JAKOGI010005358.1:0-13255 GCA_029747015.1 Carnegiea gigantea | reverse complement strand
GTATATACATACAAACATACATACGTTCGTAGATAAATACATACATACATATATACATGCTTTTATGTATATATATATATATATATGTATATATATGTATATATATATATTTATATATATATATATATGTATATATATGTATATACATATATATATATATATATATATATGTATGTGTGTGTGTGTGTGTGTGTGTGTGTGTGTTTATTTATATATTAAGGGCTAGTTAGGTGGGATGATCTACTCCGTGAGATGAGTTGGATGTTGTCATAGAGGTGTTGTTAGTTTCTCATCTAGAATTGATCTCTAAACAGGCTGCTGATGATCAATGAAACTGAATGTACTGGTTACTAATTAATATTATATGTAAATACATTTATTATCATTTTTAATGACAGTAAAGCTAAAATACCTAAAAGATAAAGCTCTCATAGCCAAAAATAACAGTAGGGTGACTGTTCAACCAACGCGGTTCATGATCACTATAGATAGAAATGTTGGTCACCAAACATAATTCTAACGATCACTAACACAGAATCTATAGATCACTAAGTAAAATCATAAATGAAACCAGTTATGATAATTTTTTAATAAAAATAAAGTTGAAATTGTAACGTACAATGCTCACATAACTGCAAATTGTGTGTTTAGTTTCAGATCAACAAATATATTTATGACGATCACCAATCATCATTTCATATTTACTATAGAAATGATATATTCCACTCACATATTAACGATAGAGATGATCGCCAAACATGTATTACTCTCATGATCAGCATAACAGGAAGACCTATTGATCACTATCCAATATAATACATAAAAACATATTCTATAAACATGATCTATGAAGGATATGTTTAATGATTAATAGTTTAAGTTTCAGCTACCGACAACTTTTGTTTCAGTGATCATCAGTAGCATGTGCGGTGATCATTTTCAAGATATATATATACATATATATATATATATATATATATATATATATATATATATATATATATATATATATATATATATATATATATATATATATATATATATATATATCTATACGTATATATATATATATATATATATATATATATATATATATATATATATATATATATATATATACACACACACATATTATATATATATATATATATATATATATATATATATATATATATATATATATATATATATAAATTTGTATATATATATATATATAAATATGTATACAAATACATATAACAGATATACATGCGATGAATATATAACATAATAGGCATGTATATACATATCTAATAATATATATATATATAGATATCTATATAGATATATATAATATTATATCTTATATATAGACATACACACACACACACACACATATAGAATATATATATATATATATATAATATATGTATATATATACTAATATATATATATATGTATGTATGTGTATATGTACATATAGGTGTGACATATCTATCTATCATCTATCTATCCATATAATATATATCTAGAGATATTATATATATATATATATATATAAGATATATATAATAATATATCTATATATATATATATATATATATATTACTACAGACATATACATACGTATATATATATATATATATAAGATATAAGATATATATAGATATCAGATGTATGTGTGTGTTATTTGTATATATATTTGTGTGGTGTGGGTGTGTGGGTGTGTGATATATAATATAGATATATACTGAACAAACACACACTCAGATATATATGTATATAATATATATATATATATATAGATATATATTATATATATATATATATATATTATATCTATAGATATATTTTTCTACACGTTTATATACAAAGATATATACACATATACAAATATACATATATATATATATGCACACACACACACACACACACCCCCCCATAATAGTCCGACCCTAAATCATGTTTATTTATTTAATTAAGCTATATTATTAATTTTTCACATTTATTTATCTCATTTATTATCCCAGTTGGGAGAATTCATTTGGGGCTCCACTTTGCAATTCGAGTTTCATTTACCGAAAATAATTTTTCAGGAAAATTGATATTAGGCCTCACTAATTATGATTTAAAAGTATTAAATTATTTTTCATGATATCACATTTAATTTCAAGCTTTTAAAAAAAAAATTTAACAAAAAAATTAATTAAATTAATCGCACCCGATTTGAGATTTTTCACAAACCCCAGCTCATTTAAGGCCAATTTTGGCCCAACAAGATTACTCCCCTTTTTACTTAGCTAATTACTATCATTAGGCTAATTATAATTAACAAAAAAATCTGATTTTGGAGGAGAAATCTCAGCCAAGTCTTTTGCTTTGCCTTCACTTCATTTCTAGCCAAGTAAAGTGCATAAACCACCTAAGCAAGCAAGACCATCTTCTTCCTCCTCCACCTCCTCCTCCATGGTTGACCTCTGCCCAGCCTGCTGCCGCCATCTTCTGCCTCTAGTCAGGGTTGTTGCCAGCCAGCCCCACCACCACAGCACTACCAGTTGCCCCCCCAACCACCACTAGCATCAAACACAATACCACGTTCACATCTTCTTGTATTCAAGCTTAAGTGAGGTAATCTTTACATCCAACTTTGTATAATTCTTGGTTTTATGTTAGTTTTGATCATGAATCATGTTATTTTGATGCAATCCAGAATTATTTTGATGTTTTATTGGTTGGATCATCTTGAAAACAAGTGATGTTTGAAGTTGTTCATGATCATGCAAGTTTAGATGGTGGTGATGGATTTTGATTGTTTTAAATGAGATTTGATGATCTTTGGCGTTTGTAATGAATATCAAGATGTTTATGTTGATTTATATGAGTTAAAGAGTGATTTTAATGGGTGGCTATGTGAAGAAAAGATTGAAAATATGTGAGTTAGAGCTGAGAAACAAACCAGAAATAGGGTTGAATTCGGGATTAAACTGGTACTGTTTGGCACATCTAAAATTCATGATTTTTGGTGTAGTGATAGCTTGATGCATTAGCTTTCAATAGGCTTTGGAATCACTCAATTGTGAGTTGTATGGACAAAGTTATGGCCAATTTACTCAAGACTATGCAGAATACATTGAAGCTGGGAACTGAACTGGAACAGTAATTTTACGGAACAACTGGTATTGATTGGGTCACTAAAAAATTGTGATTTTTGGTGTGTGGATAGATCAATGAGTTATCTTTCAAATTCCTTTTGAATCGCCTTATTCCGAGTTCTGTGGAAACAGTTATGGTCGTTTTACTACGACTGCGCAGATTGGACTGAAATTGTGCACGTTTGTATTCTACCCAAATTTTAGGGACCTTACTGTGGGAATCAAACTTGGTGTCCTGAATGAATGTTTTAGTGGACATTATGAGCTTTTCATATTGGGGTTTTACATCTTATTTGGAGGTTGGGAGTGAAATATATGGATTTTCTAATGCAGACCATCAAACGATAATATGAGTGAATGCAAAAATCGAGACATTTGGAAATGTTTTCAGAAGTTTCTATATAATTATGGGTATTGCAAGGAAAATTACAAAGGGTAGTGAGTTCAACAAGTTTGTTGTTGCATAGAAGCTTACTTGTGTTTGAAAACCGAGTTAAGTGAGTATGAAAATGAAATTTGAGAAGTGGGCTCAGTAATGACTCAAGTTATTGTCTATTAGATTTATTGAGGTTATTTGAGCTTTTATGAACCTCACAACACCCCTCATAGCATTGAACCTTCTATTATCTATTTTAGAGGCATTAACCATTCTATTATCCATTTTAGAGGCATTGAACCTCACACTTTTCATTATCCATTTCAGAAATATCAGAAATCCATATTTCATTATCACCTCAATCATTTCTATTTGGTCTATTTTACTTCAATTTATTGCATTTCAAGTTCAGTAACCCTAACTGATTTAAATCAGTTCATTTTGGTTTAACTTGTCTTATATTGAATTAAAATCAGTTTATTATATTGAAATGCACAAGTTATGTATCCCATTTCATTATTCAACTTCTGTTACACCTAGTTTTACTCACTCAATTATGCGAGTAAGGATCATTTACTGACTACACATACTTACAGTGACATTTATGAAACAGAGTTGAGGCCTAGTCTATCATTTCCATTGTGCATAAGTATTATCAAGTGAAATATCATTTTTAAAAACTTCAGGTACGTCCATTACCTGTATCTTTAGAAATCACAATGTATTTATCAATGTTATCATGTTTTGGTAAGTACATCAATGAATCAATTAACACAGTGATTTATCAGTTAATTAGTGACTCCATCAGTTATCATCTATAGGGCATTCGCCCTTCAGTTACCCGCGCGGCTTCAGGCCAGGTCCCCGATCGGCTTGGCAAGTGTACACCTATTCATAGATCGTAACAGCATCAAGGGATTCACTATCAGATAATAACTAGCAATGCAACTTTACATCATCTTATTCACTGTTTTAACTAAATGAATTACAAAGCGGGCCCAACTAGTGTTTCAATGATCATTTAACAATTCAGGAATGCATGTACTGAGCTTCGGCTCAAAGTTCGAAATGTTTTTCATGTTTTGTTTAGGCAAATGCTCAGAGTATTACCCTCATGCCAGAAATCAGCTGAAGAGAATAAGTGAAGTAGGGAAATCCAGATAGATCAGAAGTAATGCCGTATATGCATACTTTAAGTTGTATTTGGAATTCTTCTATAGATGAAGATGTAGATTACATGATGAATTATCTTCTTATGATTTATAAACCTTATATTGGCTAACGCTTGATTGTGAATTGATGAGCATATGTGAATGTGTACAGTGGAGGTTATGCTTAACTGTGTTATTTACAACACTCATGTTTCAAGCCTTGTCCTTTTGGACGGTGGTAACGCCCCTATCATTGGATTCATCATATTATAATTGAGTGATTTATTGCTAAGGATGATATAAACAGTGAAACATGTTTAATTTGGGTGCGTTACAGATTTGGTATCAGAGCCAGGTTGAGATTTTCCTTATGGGTTATGGATTATGGAGCTAAGATATTGAGAAATTTGGTTAGTGAGGAATGAAGATTATTATGATATCATTGGAGATTTGTGACAATAGTAATGTCTGCTTATCTCTCACATATTCTACTTGTCTATTCTTCTTTGTCAGATGGATCCATACAATGTATATATGGTTTGATCTCAAGCATCAGACTCAAGAGTGATTTTTAACAACAAGTTAAAGATGTTCCAATACATTTAGATATGTATGATCATGTGAGTCACCCATCTGATTGGTATGCCATTCTTTTAGCTTGAATTGTTTATTTTTGGGATGTAAACACTTGTACTCCGGGCGTGTAGTCCGTAGAGTTGTGGTCTTCGGCGTGTAGCCGTTGAGCTTAATTTGGTATCCTTTTATACTTCTATTCAATGCAGATGATGTGATGTAAGGCTTTAAGCCTGGGAATTGGCCAGTTTGCAGGCGAAACTCTGTCCGTTTCGCCCCAAAAATTTCAGAATCATTAACACTCGTAGCCCTAGGGTTGGGGGTTGTTACAAATGTGTCCTATGAAACGCCCTTGACTCATTTTGAGGTTAAATGTATAGGGAAAACCAAGTATGGGCGGAATACACAAGTTCAATCAACTTGGCAGTTTTGGTCAGTGCATAAGGACCGATCTTGAAGTAACTTTGGTCCATGATCACCATGATTTACGTAAGGATTTTCCATCCTGAGTTTAAGTTTAAGGAGATATCTTTCATATGAAACAAGACAAGTTAAAGTCTACAAAGTTGGCAGAATCCTAATGCACAAGGTCTGAGTTTAGTCCACTTGCAGCCATACATTCCATTAGATAGAGATGTTTTAGTTATTCTATATCACAGTCCAGAAAGTAAGCTTTCCAATGGCCCATGTTGTAACACATTTAGAGACCAGTGGCCAATAAAATTCAGCCTAGAAGTCTGATGGTACAAATTGTTCAAGTCAGTGGATACGTACAATTTTGAGCTTATATTTCCTCATCATATAGGTGCCATTTTGTGCGCTTCTCGAACTCAAGCGGCAATTACTTCAATATGCCTCATTGATTGCGGATATTTTCTTTTGTAACACAAGAATTTCATCGAAGTGAGCTATATGGGGGTTCTCGATGTACTATCCCCTAAATTGTAGGATGTTGGAGAGGCTTGTTCTATGGTACATAAGCTTGAAACCATTGACTACCGACGCTTTAGAGAGGCATTTTTGCTTCAATCCATTACAATCCAAGACTTGCTTAAATTGCCTAAACTCTTGCAAGTAGTCCATTGATTCCATCTCCATCTGTGACGTAAACATCACTCTTGATGATATTTCACTGCACTTTCTGATGACATACCATCTACTATTATCCTTGTTGGATGATCAACTGTTAGATACACCTCACTTGACTAGGGGCTTCATCTTTTTGTCTTCATAGTATCATCCCATCTAGTTACATCATCATTCACTCTCATGTCATATCTTCATCAGTTCTGGTCACCTTTTTCAAGCTCAATCACTGCTAGTAGCTGGTTTATGATTGGGTTGCACCCATGTCAATAGATGATAATTTTGTAGCACACTTGAACAGAAGGTAGATGTTAACTACACTTTGTATAAAGGTTGGTTATTATCAAACTTATGGAATCCATTGCTAAGGGGAACGCAATGTGTCTACCCTTTTTAGCTGATTCCACCTCAGTTTCCTATCGAAGATCACTTTCATAAAGCTCAAGTTGGACAATCAAAATCTTTGTCATGTATGTTGACTGCGTCAGTGAGAAATTTTGATGGGTTACTACCCCTTAGAAAATGCCTTTAGTTAATTCAGACTAAAGAACTCTAGAGTGAAAAGTATGATCTAGTGGAACTTGAAGAATGGATTCGAGGAATGGAGAAAGTTTTCACTGTAATAGAGATTCCAGGGGATTAAAAAAAAAAAAGGTGAATATTGCAACATTTTATCTAACGGGTGAAACCGATATTTGATGGAACATTGTTAAGAATAGGCTATTAGAGCCTGACTTCACTTTGAGTAGATTCCCAGAAGAACTAACCACAACACTCCAGATTGCTAAGTGGGAACTGACAAATGCACATGGTGCGGTAGCCCAGAGCACCTTGTTGCCTATTCCTGAAAACTGAAGGCTATAGATAAGGGTTCTTACTTTTAAGGCCCATAGCTGTAGGACTTTGTGTTGAGCAAGAAGGAAGCTGACATCTCTGATGCAGTAGTTATTGAAGCTCTCTTTTAATTTCGAAGCCATTTTATCTATTGATTGATTCAATTGCCACTTATTCATTTATATTCACACGATCTGCCATGCAACTGAACCTTGAGAACAAGGAGGCATAAACCAATTATGGAATCAAGTTGTTCAACGACTATAGAATTGAGTGTTCTACATCTCATAAATTTGTTTCAATTATTATTGGTGAGATAGTTTTCCCTGAAGTTCTGATTCAATTTGACTGGTCAGACTCTGATATCATTTTGAAAATGAGCTGGTTGTGTACTTATGGGTCAAGATAGGTTGTGATGACCCTAAGGTTGTTTCAAGAAAAGAACAAGGGAGAGAAATATGTTTTATGGTCAAAGAGAGGAAAAGCCTTGTCCTTTAAATTTTGTTATGAAACCAAGTGAGCTCTTATGTCCGGGATATATTGTGCATTGGTGTTATGCTATTAACATTCAACTTAAGGACGAAAAAGTAGAAGACATCCCTATAGTTTGTGAGTTCAGAGAAGTTTTTCAAAAAAGTTACTGGGACTGCTCTGCCAAGAGAAATTGATTATGAGATTGAATTCATCCCTGGTGCCTAATCTATCTCAAAAATCTCATATCGTATGGCCCCAACTGAGCTTAAGGAACTACAAATTCAGCTAGATGAGTTGTTACAAACGGGCTTTAATAGGCCAAGTTTATCACCATGGGGTGCCCTAGTGTTGATTGTAAAGAACAAGAATGGAACCTTGAGGTTATGTATTGATTTCAAAGACCTGAACAAGATCACCATCAATACCACATACCATACCCATCACCCCAAGTAGATGACTTATTTGATCAACTGCAGGGAGCAGGGTCTGATCTAAGATTGATTTGAGGTTAGGGTACCATACCCATCAACTTCGCATTATACCTGAATACATTACCAAAACCACACTACGTACCATGTATGGGTCATGATGAATTCACTGTGATGCCTTTTGACCTAATTAATGGCCCCGCGGCCTTTACGGATCTTATGAATAGAGTTTCAACCCATATCTAGACAAGTTGTGGTGGTGTACATAAAAGATGTCTTGAAATACTCCAAGGACGAAGATGAGCATACTGTTCATTTGAGGACAGTGTTACAGATCTTGAGGGAGTATCAATTACATAGCAAATATAAGAAGTATGAATATTGGTTTGAAGTAATGGTGTTTTTGGGACATATGTTATTAAAGGAAGAAATTAAGGTTGATTTGCAAAAGAGGAAAGCAGTTACAAAGTGCCCAAGACCCACCAATGCACTGAGATTAGCAACTGTTTGAGTTTAGTAGGGAATGATCGAGTTCAGGAAGGATTTAACAAATGTCATCTTCCCTGACCAATTGTTGAAGAAAGCTATAAAGTTAGCAAGAAGTTAAACTGGTGGCTTATGCCTCCCAACAACTCAAGCCTTATGAGAAAGATTACCTACCTATGATATGGAGTTAGCAACTGTAGTTTTTACAGTGAAAATTTAGAGACATTACTTATATGGGGTACCATGCAGAATCAATACTGATCATTAAAGCTCGAAGTACATCTTCACTCGGAAAAAGCTTAATCTACATGAAACATCAGTGTGGCAGATCCAATGTCAACCAAGAAAGATAAATATTGTGGCAGGTGCCCTGAATAGGAAGGCACAACATACCTTGAACACTGTAGTAACTACTCAATTGAATCGAGAGAGCTTGAGGACTTAGCCATTCAATTAATGTCGAACGGAAAGGCGAATGTTCAATTGCTGGCACTTACCTTACAGCCCTCCCTAATGGAGGAAACTCGAGTAAATCAGGATAGTAATCCTGAATTACAAAGGATAAAGCAGAATCTTGAGAAAGGGATTCAATTTTAATAGATTTTATCATGGGATTCTCTCAGATATAGTGTCTGATCTCTCAGATATAGTGTCTGATAGAGATCAGAGATTTCAAGCCTGTTCTGGCATGCACTTCAAGGAGCCTTTAGAACTAGATTGAACTTTAGCAGTTCTTATCATCCTAAAACGGATGGGCAAGCATCTAAAAATATCAATGAATCAACTCTTCTAAGTTGGCGCCTGTAGTGCTTCACGACCAACATTTGCATTTAAAGGCAGTATGGAACTCCCGGCAGTCAACGTTATGATAGCACTAACAGAGAATCCTTCATTAAACATCAGGACAAAATGAAGGCAGATATTGACAACAAATCATCTTATGGGTCATGAAGATCTTCTTCAACATTAAATAAGATGGCATATCGCAGAAGACTCTTGAAAGCAGACCATTGGAACCGACAGAAAAGCTATGTTGATAAAAGATAGAGATTTCTGAAATTTTCGGTATATGATAAGTTTTCAGAAAGTCTCACCAACTAAGGGTGTAAGAAGGTTGCGCTGCGACCTAAATGGAGGCCAAGATCTTTTGGATCATATCAGTTCATTGAAAGGTCGAATTCCATAACTTATCTACCAGATCTACCTGTATAACTCAAACATATGCATAACATGTTCCGTGTTCCTTACCTTACAACTCAGGTAGTATATTTCAGACCCTGACCATGTTGTCTTGATTCCCTTGCAGTCATTGAGGGTCTTGTGTTTCAAGAGCATCCAATTCAGATATCGGATCACAGGATTAAGCAGTTAAATTATATTGGCTTGAGCAAATCATACCCCCCAGAAGCTACTTGGGAAACTGAGCAAAAAGTGAAAGCCAGTACTCATATTCATTTGAAATCACCTTGCATGATAGTCAAAGTTCATAAGTTTCGAGGACGAAACTCTTTAAGGGGGGAAGGTTGTAATAGTCCGACCCTAAATCATGTTTATTTATTTAATTAAGATATATTATTAATTTTTCACATTTATTTATCTCATTCATCATCCCAGTTGGGAGAATTCATTTGGGGCTCAACTTTGCAATTCGAGTTTCATTTACCGAAAATAATTTTTTAGAAAAATTGATATTAGGCCTCACTAATTATGATTTAAAAATATTAAATTATTTTTCATGATATCACATTTAATTTCAAGCTTTTAAAAAAAAATTAACAAAAAAATTAATTAAATTAATCGCACCTGATTTGAGATTTTTCACAAACCCGAGCTCATTTAAGGCCAATTTTGGCCCAACAAGATTACACCCCTTTTTACTTAGCTAATTACCATTATTAGGCTAATTATAATTAACAAAAAAATCTGATTTTGGAGGAGAAATCTCAGCCAAGTCTTTTGCTTTGCCTTCACTTCATTTCTAGCCAAGTAAAGTGCATAAACCACCTAAGCAAGTAAGACCATCTTCTTCCTCCTCCACCTCCTCCTCCATGGCTGACCTCTGCCCAGCCTGCTGCCGCCATCTTCTGCCTCCAGTCAGGGTTGTTGCTGGCCAGCCCCACCACAGCACCACCAGTTGCCCCCCCAACCACCCCTAGCACCAAACACAATACCACCTTCACATCTTCTTGTATTCAAGCTTAAGTGAGGTAATCTTTACATCCAACTTTATATAATTCTTGGTTTTATGTTAATTTTGATCATGAATCATGTTATTTTGATGCAATCCAGAATTATTTTGATGTTTTATTGGTTGGATCATCTTGAAAACAAGTGATGTTTGAAGTTGTTCATGATCATGCAAGTTTAGGTGGTGGTGATGGATTTTGATTGTTTTTGAATGAGATTTAATGATCTTTGGCGTTGGTAATGAATATCAAGATGTTTATGTTGATTTATATGAGTTAAAGAGTGATTTTAATGGGTGGCTATGTGAAGAAAAGATTGAAAATATGTGAGTTAGAGCTGAGAAACAAACCAGAGATAGGGTTGAATTCGGGATTAAACTGGTACTGTTTGGCACATCCAAAATTCATGATTTTTGGTGTAGTGATAGCTTGATGTGTTAGCTTTCAATAGGCTTTGGAATCACTCAAGTTTGAGTTGTATGGACAAAGTTATGGCCAATTTACTCAAGACTATGCAGAATACATCGAAACTGGGAACTGAACTGGAATAGTAACTTTACGGAACAATTGGTATTGATTGGGTCACTAAAAAATTGTGCTTTTTGGTGTGTGGATAGATCAATGAGTTATCTTTCAAATTCCTTTTGAATTGCCTTAATTCGAGTTCTGTGGAAACAGTTATGGTCGTTTTACTACGACTGCGCAGATTGGACTGAAATTATGGACGTTTGTGTTCTACCCAAATTTTAGGGATCTTACTGTGGGAATCAAACTTGGTGTCCTGAATGAATGTTTTAGTGGACATTATGAGATTTTCATATTGGGGTTTTACATCTTATTTGGAGGTTGGGAGTGAAAGATATGGATTTTCTAATGCAGACCATCAAACGATAATATGAGTGAATGCAAAAATCGAGACATTTGGAAATATTTTCAGAAGTTTCTACATAATTATGGGTATTGCAAGGAAATTACAAAGGGTAGTGAGTTCAACAAGTTTGTTATTGCATAGAAGCTTACTTGTGTTTGAAAACCGAGTTAACTGAGCATGAAAATGAAATTTGAGAAGTGGGCTCAGTAATGACTCATGTTAGTGTCTATCAGATTTACTGAGGTTATTTGAGCTTTTATAAACCTCACAACACCCTCATGGCATTGACCCTTCTATTATCCATTTCAAAGGCATTAACTATTCTATTATCCATTTCAGACGCATTAACCATTCTATTATCCATTTTAGAGGCATTGATACTCACACTTTTCATTATCCATTTTAGAAATATTAGAAACCCATATTTCATTTATATCAACTAAAATCTTTTCATTATCACCTCAATTATTTCTATTTGGTCTATTTTACTTCAATTTATTGCATTTCAAGTTCAGTAACCCTAACTGATTTAAATCAGTTCATTTTAGTTTAACTTGTCTTATATTGAATTAAAATCAGTTTATTATATTGAAATGCACAAGTTATGTATCCCATTTCATTCTTCAACTTCTGTTACACCTACTTTTACTCACTCAATTATGCGAGTAAGGATCATTTACAGACTACACATACTTACAGTGACATTTATGAAACAGAGTTGAGGCCTAGTCTATCATTTCTATTGTGCATAAGTATTATCAAGTGAAATATCATTTTTAAAGACTTCAGGTATGTTCATTGCCTGTATCTTTAGAAATCACAATGTATTTATCAATGTTATCATGTTTTGGTAAGTACATCAATGAATCAGTTTACACAGTGATTTATCAGTTAATTAGTGACCCAATCAGTTACCATCTATAAGGCATTCGCCCTTCAGTTACCGGCGCGGCTTCAGGCCAGGTCCCCGATCGGCTTGGCAGGTGTACACCTATCCATAGATCGTAACAGCATCAAGGGGTTCACTATCAGATAATAACTAGCAATGCAACTTTACATCATCTTATTCACTGTCTTAACTAAATGAATTGCAAAGTGGGCCCAACCAGTATTTCAATAATCATTTAACAATTCAGGAATGCATGTACTGAGCTTCGGCTCACAGTTCGAAATGTTTTTCATGTTTTATTTTAGGCAAATGCTCAAAGTATTGCCCTCATGCCAGCAAATCAGCTGAAAAGAATAAGTGAAATAAGGAAATCCAGGTGGATCAGAAGTAATGTCCTATATGCATACCTTAAGTTGTATTTGGAATTCTTCTGTAGATGAAGAGGTAGATTACATGATGAATTATCTTCCTATGATTTATAAACCTTATATTGGTTAATGCTTGATTGTGAATTGATGAGCGTATGTGAATGTGTACAGTGGAGGTTATGCTTAACTGTGTTATTTATAACACTTATGTTTCAAGCCTTGTCCTTTTGGACGGCGGTAACGCCCCCATCATTGGATTCATCATATTACAATTAAGCGATTTATTATTAAGGAGGAGATAAACAGTAAAACATGTTTAATTTGGGGGCGTTACACCCCCACCGTTATATATATATATATATATATGTATGCGTGTATATGTATGTGTGTATACATATATAT
>JAKOGI010005357.1:0-13259 GCA_029747015.1 Carnegiea gigantea | reverse complement strand
TATATATATATATATATATATACACCATGATAACTCATTTTATAGATTTGAACCCCAAAATATTCATGAGAAAAATGGATAACATCTTTAAAGACCTTAATCATTGTTGTCTAGTATATGTGGATGATGTCCTTATCTTTTCCAAAATCATGGAGCAGCATAAAGATGATATCTTTGCTGTCACTCAAAGATGCATTAATCATAGCATTATACTTGGTATGAACAAATTAGTTACCTTCAGTTTCCTTATGAAATCCAAGAAGAAATACGTTCTCATGTTCAAGAAAAATGGTTTAATGAGGGGTATACAGCCTGCATAGACTTTTGTCATCATTATTTATATGATATTTGAGAGTGTTGGAGTACAACGATCTATTTTCCTGATAGATCTAGAGTTGGTGGTATTTATTTTCCAGCAAATTCATTATCTCCAAATGATCATGTTTTTAAAGGTTGAAAATACGGGATGGTACTTTACTTCACAGCCAGATCCAAAATTCGCATTTTTCTCAACCTTTACTAAATTCTAGCAATGCATGTTCAAAAGGATCCAGTGGATTCTTACATCTCATGAGGGTCCAACAAAAATTCCAGTTCGAAGTTGCCTAACTTTAGAGGTTTATAGTGCTCTAATTGAATATGAAAATGAAAAAGCCAAACCAACCCATTATCTTATTCAAATCGTTGATTGCGATGTTCTCAAGGATCAATGACAAAATTGGATTCATGAAAATCTCGTACATCTAGTTACTGATCCTGCTTTATCAAGGACCATTGGATTTTTCAACATTTATCATCAATGTTGGGCATTAATCGAACGAGGAAAAACATTGATGCGTTGTGGACACTACGTTCCCCTATGGTAATGAATTCAAATATTACATCAAGGTGGAAGGAGCAGTGTCAGAAGATATTTTTGATTATCTCTTTAATGTTGGAGTTGGAAAATTCTCATCGGAAAAAGAGAAAAAAATATCTCCTTGAATTACTTGAAGAATAGGATCTAGAGCATCTTAAGCAACTTGATGAAGATTTTGATGATTATCCAGATAATGATGGTCTGGAAGATATAATTGGAGATGAAGGAATACAGAATCTCAATAATGATGATTAGTCTTATCATCACTAAAAGTTCTGAAAAATGACTGCCCTATTATTATACTACTTCAATAAGTGTCTAGTCTGTAAAATAAAGTAGGTACTGTAGAGTCAGTATGTACTATAGCAATGTAAAAAATCCTTATGTACTGTGGCCATTAGGGCATCCCATGTACCCCCAACCCATCTATAAATAAGAAGGTCGAATGCTGAGAAGAACACGGTCAT
Organism: Carnegiea gigantea; assembly: GCA_029747015.1. Lineage (NCBI taxonomy): Eukaryota > Viridiplantae > Streptophyta > Magnoliopsida > Caryophyllales > Cactaceae > Carnegiea > Carnegiea gigantea. The sequence goes on along the minus strand of JAKOGI010005357.1, from coordinate 11,933 downwards.
TTGAGCATTCTTGAGCAAAAGAGAAGTTGGGATTCTCCATTTCTCTGTAAGTAAGCATCTTCAATGATCTTAGCTTAAGCTCCTCTTCAAAGCTTTCCATTGTAATATTTCCTCTTTCAAGTTTTTAATAAAAGAAGTTTCATAGTAGGGAACGTTATCCAATTGAACCTTATATCCTAAATATTATAATTTCTTGATCAAAATTCCACTATCCTTGAAAAAGATTAAAAACTTGATTAGTGACTACGGTCTGAGGTAGGAAACGAAACAGATTTATGCTATGCCTGATTTAAGGAAGGTGGGGTTGAAATTAGAAATATCTGTAAACTGGAAGTTAAAGGAGCGTCGGAGTCCAGCGTCGACTAAGTTCAGATAACGGTCAAAACTCTCTAATTAAGTTTTAATTATTTTTGCTAAAGCATGGTGGGCATATAACCACATAAAATATAATATGTACGATATAAGTAGTAGATTATGATAATGAGTACCAGTAAAGTCATTATAAGAAGTTTAATCATTCAAAACAAGTATATTTTTCGAAAAAGCCCTCAAAAGCAACTTATTTACATGATTTTCCTATTCTGGGGACTATTCTACAATTTCTAAAAGTTCAAGAACTAAAATAATAAGAAAAAGGACTTAAAAATTAGTTTCTGAAAACATAGGGTACCTCAGAATTAGTTTTCAAAAGGTAAGGGCCTAGAAATAGTTATCCTTGAAATTAAGCACCTAAGTGCCAGTAATTCTACATATATATATATATATATATATATATATATATATATATATATATATATATATATATATATATATATATATATATATATATATATATATATATATATATATATATATATATATATATATATATATATATATATAGATCTATATATATATATATATATATATATATATATATATATACATATACACACACACCATAAACATATCATATATATATACACACACACACACAAAAACACGTATATATATATGTATATGTATATATATAGATATATATATATATATATAGATATATATATATATATACATATATGTATATATATACGTATATTTGTGTGTGTATGTTGATTTAGAGAGTACACAACCACAAGAGGGGGGTGAATTGCGGTGTCCGATTTTTGCAAGTTGTTGGCAAACAGTCTTAGACCCTGTTCGCACAGGTTGTTCCGGAGATAAGCAGAAGCGAAAATCTAACAAAATTGAATGCAGAAATAATGGACACAAGATTTTTACGTGGAAAACACCTCTAGCCCAACTGAGGTGAAAAACCACGACCTACCTCGTATAGGATTTAAACACTTCACTAAACGGGCTGATCACGTTACAATAGTAACACACCTTGTTACAAATTGCAACCCATGTAACCGTCTTCCCTAAGATAGGTTACCCCACGTCTAAAATCCCCTTGATTTGGACACACACTCAACTCACTTTTGTGAAAGAAGAATATTAAAAAAAAACACCCTATTACAATGCTCCTCAACAAAGCTAATATAGGGTACAATGAAGTCCTAGTATGCCAACTTTGAAAGCTCAAATAACTCACTTACTAGACACAGTTTTCTTTTGAAACTTTTAAGCTCATGAACACTGAATTTTTGCCTTTGAAAACCGATGCTTCTATCGTTCTAAGAAGTGACTTTATATAGTGCTTGGAAAAACAATTCCTCAAATTTTTGGAAACTAAAATCCCTAAAGAATATAGAATTCTTTAGCCACAAGGGATGAGGAAACATGAGCTGGAAACACTTCCTAAACCGTGTGCATAAGGCGGTGATTCTCAGCAACTAGCCCATGTTTTTCTCAACAACCTTATCCACTTGCCAAAAATTAGATATTCTTTTTATTCAAAAAGATTTTGCAAATCCCCTTAAATTTTAATAACCGTTTTTAGGGTAAGGGGTAAGATGCTCCATAGAAAAATCTTTCTTGCAAATCTTGGAGAAGCTGCTTAAAATCCAAAAGATAAAAACGTGAAAAATTATTTTTCGTAGCTTATTCTGGAAACACCCTGAGCGTCCTGTTTCCAGAATTGTTTCGAAGGGTGATCCGAAATATTTTCCAAAAAAAACAAAACCGTTTCAAGTAAGTGGTAAGTTAAGACTTTCTGATTGGCATATTAACAAGAGTCTAAAAATATAAAACCAAATTAAATCAAGACATCTTGTTGTCACCACTAGTCATCTTGTAGAAAGACGAATTTGCTGCAAACGCTTCACAGAATCTGTTTCTCACGGCTGCACTTATATCCTGTGCTTCAAACACTTCGCAGAACCTGTTCTTCACAGCTGTTATTGTATCGCTGATTTGAGTACCTGTTCTTGATAATCCATTAGTCAAGCAGTTTTAAGACTTGAGAACAACAGTAAGAATCTATTTAGAAAGCCTGTTTGGCGCAACAACAACACTTGGATTTGTTATCATCAAAACCTTATACATTCTAACAAATTCCCCCTTTTTGATGATGACAAACCGAGTGACCATATTGACTTTCAAGGACAATTGAAGTGATTAGTGCCAATTTTTCACATTCACATGAAGCAGTGAGTATTGAAAATGTAAGAAAATTAACACGTCCATGGCAAAACTAAAATAATATTGGTCATCCTATCTTCCCCCTTTTGGCATCATTAAAAAGTAAGAGCAAATAGTCAAACAGAGGGTGTTTGCTATCACCACCACTTAGGTAATCGAGGAAAGTCAACAGGCGATACACTCAAGTGTGTTAGTACGGTAATGAGATTGGCCATCCTAATCACACACAAGCAATTCACAGCAAAAAGCAAGCAAGGCAAAGCCAATCAAAAACCAAGATAACCTGTCATTCACCACAAGAGTGCAACATAGTACAAACTGGCAAGAGAGGATAACCAAGAGACGTGAGAACAGCCTATGAGAACAACCTATAGGAACACTTATGGGGGTGATCAGGGAGCAGGAGAAAATTTTGCTGAAAGGGAAGCGAGAAGGGCGAGGAGATCTTCATGGCGCTTAGCATTTAGAGCTTTTTCCTCGTCCAGGGCAGCCTTCACAGTAGTAAGCTCAGCACTGAGTCGAGAGTTTTCCTGCAGAGTAGCCTCAAGTTTGATTAAGGAACTGCCAGGAACAGGAGGACGGGGTGTTTTTGTCCCCTGTTCTGATGCAGACCCCTCAACCAAAGTGTATCCACACCCCATAAGGGTGTTACTCCCAATCTCATCAATGAACTGAGCTCCCACCTTCTTCTGCAATGTCACCCCAAAATGCTCAAAGACACTAGTCAGGAAGAAACTATACCCCAGGCTATGTTCCCTGGAGGTGTTTGCAATTCTTGCAATATGTCGAACCATGATGGCAGGAAGGTTGATTTGCTCTTCCTTGTCCATCAGGTCCATAAGACACTGATCTATGGCATCGGCAAGACTGCGACCCTAGCCCCGAGGAATGACATTCTTGATAATAAACCAAAATATCAATTGATGGAGCGATGTCATGTCCCTTTTCTTCACGGACTTGGGTGTTTGCAGGCTTGGTTGCTGGCTAAATTTATGGGAGAGCACCAGCTACCTGGCTATCCTTAGAATAGTCTTGTCTTCTCTCACATATATATCAAAGCCCGTGGAGGGAATCCCCAGAATTTCCCCTAATATCGTCGCATCAAAGCGAAGCTATTGCCCATTAACAATACTTGTCACCACTCCTTCGGTGACAGTGCAGTTGGCATAGAACTCTGCCAGCTCATGTATAGAACACCCCAGCTGGGTGTTTGTAAACAGCTCATACCACCTATGTGCACGCAGCTTGTGCAGAAATACCCCCAGACCCTGTTCCTCAAAATATTTTACCTTGATAATTTTACCCCTGACGACCCGTCTCTGAAGCAATTGGGTCAGTTTGGCTGAAATGGCAGACGGGGTAGACTTCTTAGCTCTCTTAGGTTGGGGCACAGTAGGAGGGTCTTGTGTGGAGGCGTGTTTGAGGGAGGCTTTTCTCTTGGGAGTTTTGAGGGGTGATGGTTTGGAGGGTAAAGTGGAGGTTGATTTTGGTACAGGCAGAGGCTTATCCTCTGAGGACTCTGAGAACATGGGAGTGCCCTGTTTGAAGGAGGTGTTCTCAGTGTCGCTATCTGATGAAGGCTCAGAGGAGGAATCAATTTCCTCAACAACAGGGAATAACTGTTTGGCAGGACGAGGCGTGGATTGGAAAGCAATTCGGGCTGATTTTCGAGTTGGCCTGTTTGTGGGTTTGGCCGAAGAGGGGATTTGTGGTTTTGGTTTGACAGGGGTTTCACTTTTTGAGGGTTCTTCAGTCTGGCCGCTTTTAGACCTTGATGGTGGTCGTGTTCTTGGCATTCTAGTACGCCTAGCCACAATTTTGTACCTTTTGTGTTTCTCACCGGTTTGTGTTACCGGTGTGGCTTGTGCAGGGTTGACAGGAGACTCCTCCATTTGACCACTACTTCCCCCTTCTTCTTTTGACAAATCCTCCCCTAGGTCATCCCTAAAAACCTCAGACCCTGTTTCGGCCCCTATTTCCTGCTCTGGAAACAGCCCAAACGAATTGATGTCATCTAGGCCATGTTCGAACAGAAAGAGTTCATCTAAAGCCCCAATTTCTCGGTCAGATGCCCCAACAGGTTCTTGGGGTTCTCCAGACTGTTGACATGCGCCCGGTTCACCAAACAAAATTAAATTCCACTCAAATTTGTAGGGAATGTCTTCCAATTTTAGACCTACTATTCTAAGGTCTATACTCTTCAAAAACCCAAAAGATTTGTAGATAATTGGGTGAGAAGGTTCAGTGGATTTACCGTCCATTAACGCTGTCAGAAACTGTGTAGGCGCAAACAGGGCTGTGGCTGTTTGCAAGGCTGTGCTTGGTGACTGGTTGCCCTGAGTCACGGTCGAGGAACTCTCGGTGCTGATGGGGGAGGCCATTTTTTCAGAAGGAGGCAAGAGATTAGGGTTTCTCGAGCAGATTTTCAGAACAAGAGGAATTTCGGTTGAGGTGAGAGAGTGAAGCAAGTTTGAAGAGAGATTTAAAGAGAGAGAAGCGTGCAAGATCTTTTGAAGATTTTGCCCGTTTTGCAACGGGCTTTAGCATTAAATTAGGCTGCGCACACCTCGGAAGGTGTTTTAGCAATTCCCAACTAGTTGCACATATTTGACAAACAAGAGGCGTACCTGTTTCTGATGCTTGTTCTTGAGGTTATTTACTAGATGACATGGGACAATAAGGGCAATCTCATTAGACCTCAACGAGTGTCAGCAGGTTGCATACCTCACACATGCTAAACATAGCACAGAAGTTGATTGCAAACAAAAATTTAATATGTTGTATCCATAGCATTTTAAATTTTGCCAATAGGGAGAGAGAACAGGATGGTCAGGTTGTTTTAATTAAACCTAGTTCGAGTCTATTCCTTTCAAATTGTTCTCTACTCATTGCCTTGTTGAATATATCAGCAATTTGATTTTCAGTGGCACAAAAATTCATTGAGATCACTCCTTTTTTAACATTGTCTCTTAGAAAATGATGACGAATGTCAGTATGTTTTGTTCTTTTGTGTTGACATGGATTTTTGGCAATGTTAATTGCACTTGTACTATCATAATAAATAGGGATGCATCCTATGTCAACACAAAAGTCCTTGAGTTGTTGTCTTATCCATAATAACTGAGCACAGCAGGATGCAGCTGCCACGTATTCAGCTTCTGCTATGGACAAGGCAACAGAGAGTTGTTTCTTGGTTGCCCAAGATACCAAACAAGGTCCAAGAAAGTGAGCCATACCTGAGGTGCTTTTTCTATCAACCAAGAAACCTGCATAATCAGCATCAGCATACCCAACAAGATCAAAGTTGCAACCTCTAGGATACCATAAGGCTAGATCAGGTGTATGTTTTAAGTATCTTAAAATCCTTTTTACAGCCTTAAGATGAGTTTCTTTAGGGTTAGACTGAAAACGTGCACATAGACCAACACTGAAAACAATGTCAGGTCTACTAGCCGTTAGGTATAGGAGTGACCCTATCATGCCCCTATAGGATTTCTCCTCAACTGAGGGACTACCATCATCCATTACCAACCTGGTTGAGGGAGAGATGGGAGTATCAATGGGCTTGGCCGACTCCATCCTAAAACGCTTAAGTAACTCTTTGATATACTTTTGTTGATGGATCATGGTGCCGTTTGAAGTTTGCTTGATTTGCAAGCCTAGAAAGAAATTAAGCTCACCCATCATGCTCATTTCAAACTCACTCCTCATCATTTTTGAAAATTCATTGCACAAATCATGATGAGTTGCACCAAATATGATGTCATCGACATATACTTGGACAATCAACAAATGTTCCCCCTTAGATTTTAGAAACAAGGTATTGTCTACCTTGCCTCTTGTAAAATTATTTTCCAATAAAAAACTTGACAACCGCTCATACCAAGCTCTAGGGGCTTGTTTCAAACCATAAAGTGCTTTGTCAAGTTTGAAAACATGGTTAGGAAATTCATCACTTTCAAAACCGGGGGGTTGTTTGACATACACTTCTTCTTTGAGGTACCCATTTAAAAATGCACTTTTGACATCCATTTGATACAACTTGATCTCCATATGGGCTGCAAATGCTATCAAGATTCGAATGGCCTCCATCCTTGTAACAGGTGCAATGGTTTCTTCATAATCAATTCCCTCTTCTTGGTTGTAGCCTTGAACCACCAGCCGGGCCTTGTTCCTAGTGACTGTTCCGCACTCATCCAGCTTGTTATGGAACACCCACTTGGTTCCAATGATTGTTCTATCCTCTGGCCGTGGCACAAGGTGCCATACCTTGTTCCTTTCGAACTGATGGAGTTCTTCTTGCATGGCTGTGACCCAATCTGAATCTGCAAGGGCTTCATTAATATTCTTAGGCTCAATTTTTGAGAGAAAAGTTTAGAAAACACAGAAATTTTTGAGTCTAGATCTAGTTTGAACTCCTGCATTAATATCAGAGAAAAGTTGATCAAGAGGATGTGAACTTTGGTATTTCCATGATCATGGTGAAATTGGGTTCACAGACTCGCTCTCCATCCTAGCTGGAATACTCGGTAAAATAGGTTCAGAACCTATTCTCGAGCCTGTTTGGGAGCTTGTTCCTGGATTTTTCCCTGAAGGATTCGGCTGGTGTTGTCTCGAATAGGGTTCCACCCTGTTTCCCCCTATTTGGTTCACACCTTGCTTACCTTCCTGAAGAACAGTCTTAGGCCTTGCTTCCTCCGATTGATCCTTACCTTGTTCACCTTGAAGCAGCACGTCTTTTCTAACAAGACCTAGTTCGAAGTCTTCTTCCTGTACATCATTCTCGCTTAGAGAGTTAGTTTCATCAAAATGTACATGCACACTTTCCTCAACACACAAGGTTCTCTTATTAAACACTTTGTATGCCTTACTATGCGAGGAGTAACCAAGGAATATTGCTTCATCACTCCTTGGATCAAATTTCCCTAAGGCATCCTTTCCATTATTATGCACAAAACATTTACAACCAAAAACTCTCAAATGCATAATATTAGGTTTTCTTCCCTTGAAAAGTTCATAAGGAGTTTTGTTAAGAATAGGTCTAATCATGCATCTATTTATAATGTAACATGATGTATTCAAAGTTTTAGCTCAAAAGTTTCTAAGAAGACCACTAGCAACATGCATTGTTCTAGTCATTTCCTCTAGAGTGCGATTTTTGCGTTCTACCACCCCGTTCTGTTGGGGTGTTCTTGGAGCTAAAAAATTATGATCAACACCATGCTCATTACAATAATCAATAAAGCTCGAATTTTCAAATTCTGTACCATGGTAAGACCTTAGGCATACCAAAGAGTGTCCTACCCTCTTTTCAGTCTTTTTAATGAAAGCAAGAAATTTTTTAAAAGTTTCATCTTTAGAAGCCAAAAACAGGGTCCAAGTGAAACGAGAGTAGTCATCTACTATCACAAGCACATACCTCTTACCACCTCTACTCATGATCCTCATTGGACCACATATATCCATATGTATCAATTCAAGAGGTCGAGTAGTGCTTACACACCTTTTAGATTTAAATGAATTTTTGACTTGTTTGCCTTTGGCACATGCATCACATACCTTGTCATCATTGAATTTGATGGAAGGTAAGCCTACCACTAAGTCTTTGGTTACAAGTTTGTTCAAAAGCGAGTGGCTTGCATAACCTAGCCTTTTGTGCCAAAGCATAACATCATCATTTAGGGCACTCAAACAAGTCAAATTATTTTGGGGAAGAGTAGAAATACACACTTTATAAACATTTTTGTGTGCTTCCCCCTCAACACAACATCTCCTGTGTTCATATTTACAACCAAGCAACGTGTTGGAGAGAACACTACTAGGTTGTCTTTGTCACACAGTTGGGATACACTTAGCAAGTTGTGTTTTAATCCATCCACAAAATAAACATTGTCAATTGAATGGGAGAATGACTCACCTATCTTACCTATACCGACAATTGTCCCGGATTTGCCGTTTCCAAATGCCACACTCCCTCCTTCTGAAGCTGTAAGTGAGAGAAAATTGGATTTTTCACCAGTCATATGCCTCGAACACCCACTGTCAACATACCACAGCTGCTTGTTCCCTAGGTTGTTTCCTGCGCTGTTTGCTGGGTTGTTTGCTGGGTGGTTTTCTCTCACTTCAGCCTACAAAACAGATCATAGGTTAGTTTTGGGAACCCAGATCCACTTGGGTCCCATTCCTTTAGACGTACAAATCTCATCTTTCCTAACCCATATTTGTTTTACATAAGCTGTGTTCCTTTTAATGGCATACTTTCTCGAGGGACAAGTATAACCATAATGATCTGTTTTACCACAGTGATAACATACAATGTTCTCAGATAATCCTACGTATTTTTTATTCACTGGGTAGGCCATCTTAGGCACAAAACCTAGTCCTCTTCTATTTCGACTATGATGTGTGTTTAACCATTCAAGCACCCTTGAGAACCTGTTCCAGAGCTTGTTTGTGACAAGGTCTAATTCCATTTGTTTTATTTTCTCAAGCAAGTTTTTGTTTTCTTCCAGCAAAGATTCGACCTTTCCTTTTAAGTCAAGAGATTCCTTTTCCAGCTCAGTCAGATTAATGGAACAAGTCTCTTCTTTCATGAGTAAAGTCTCTTTAAGCACATTAATGTTTTCATGCAAGGCAAGTGTCTCTTTGTCAACTTCAAGTTTTTCCAATTTAAGAGTTTCATTTTCAAGTTCTAGGTCACGAACATCCCTTTTTAATTCAGCACATATATCCATTATAGTGTACACTAATTCCTCAAGAGTTGATTTATTTAGACCACGTACCTTGTTCTTGAGTTGAGTCAGACTATCTGTTGATCCATCATCTGAATCAGTGTCACTTCTTGCCATGAGTGCTACATCAGCTTCCTCGGCTTCAGACCTTTCCTCATCCTCGCTTGAATCACCCCAAGCCGCGAGCATAGCTTTTGAGAATCGTTTCGCTGAGCTGCTTACACCCTGTTTCCTCCCCTGTTTTCTAGGGTGTTCGGGTTCTTGTTCCTCCTTCTGTAGTGGGCAGTTTCTCACAATGTGGTCTAGCTTGCCACACTTGAAGCATCCAGAGAACTGTTCTCGAGAGGTGTTCCTGCCCTTGCCGAAGTCCTTCCTTTTGCTGTTTTCTTTAACTTTCTTGAAGAACTTCTTAAATTTTTGAGTTATCATGGCAATCTCCTCCTCATTAGAATCAGAATCATCTTCTAAGGCCTTTAGAGCAAGACCTCGATCTCTCTTTGTCTCATCTTTCTGCTGAGAATTTTTTCTAAGTTCATACGTTTGGAGATTTCCAATCAGCTCATCTAGGGTGATCTTGTTCATGTCCTTAGCTTCTTGAATAGCCGTGACTTTCGCTTCCCAAGAATGAGGTAAAATTCTTAGGATTTTCCTCACCAATTCTTCGGTGGTGAAGGATTTTGCCAGGGATTTCAACTCATTCGTTATGTGAGTGAAGCGAGTGTACATGTCCATCACACTTTCACGATCACCCATCTCAAACAGCTCATATTTTCTCATAAGCAATTCAATCCAGGATTGCTTTACCTGATTGGTCCCTTCGTGAGCTATTTGCAAAGCATCCCAGATCTCCTTGGCCGACTCACATTCAGATATGCGAGTATATTCATCAGGACCTAGGCCGAAATATAGAAGTTTCTTGGCTTTGGCATTCTTCTCCATCATTTTATAATCTTCAGTATTGAATTCTTTAGGCTCCTTGGGGATTGACTTTCCATCTTCAGTTATTTTCTTAGGAATGAGTGGTCCATTCTTGATGAGCATCCACAACTCATAGTCCTCGGCTTGAATGTAGTTTTCCATCCTATTCTTCCACCAACCATAGTGTTGGCCATTAAAGTATGGTGGTCGAGTTATGGATTGACCTTCAAGCATGCCTTGTGGGGTACTCATCTTCAAGGATCTCTCAAGGTGTTAGCCTTTCAAAGGAGAACCTGCTCTGATACCACTTGTTGATTTAGAGAGTACACAACCACAAGAGGGGGGTGAATTGTGGTGTCCGATTTTCGTAAGTTGCTGGCAAACAATTTTAGGCCCTGTTCGCAAAGGTTGTTCCTGAGATAAGCATAAGCGAAAATCCAACAAAATTGAATGCGGAAATAATGGACACAAGATTTTTACGTGGAAAACACCTCTAGCCCAACTGAGGTGAAAAACCACGACCTACCTCGTGTAGGATTTAAACACTTCACTAAACGGGCTAATCACGTTACAATAGTAACACACTTTGTTACAAATTGCAACCCACGTAACCGTCTTCCCTAAGACAGGTTACCCCACGTCTAAAATCCCCTTGATTTGGACACACACTCAACTCACTTTTGTGAAAGAAGAATATAAAGAAAAACACCCTATTACAATGCTTCTCAACTAAGCTAATATAGGATACAATGAAGTCCAAGTATGCCAACTTTGAAAGCTCAAATAACTCACTTACTAGACACCGTTTTCTTTTGAAACTTTTAAGCTCATGAACACTGAATTTTTGCCTTTGAAAACCGATGCTTCTATCGTTCTAAGAAGCGACTTTACATAGTGCTTGGAAAAACAATTCCTCAAATTTTTGGAAACTAAAATCCCTAAAGAATATAGAATTCTTTAGCCACAAGGGATGAGGAAACATGAGCTAGAAACACTTCCTAAACCGTGTGCATAAGGCGGTGATTCTCAGCAACTAGCCCATGTTTTTCTCAACAACCTTATCCACTTGCCAAAAATTGGATATTCTTTTTATTCAAAAAGATTTTGCAAATCCCCTTAGATTTTAATAACCGTTTTTAGGGTAAGGGGTAAGATACTCCATAGAAAAATCTTTCTTGCAAATCTTGGAGAAGCTGCTCAAAATCCAAAAGATAAAAACGTGAAAAATTGTTTTTCGCAGCTTATTCTGGAAACACCCTGAGCGTCCTGTTTCCAGAATTGTTTCGAAGGGTGATCCGAAATATTTTCCAAAAAACAAAACCGTTTCAAGTAAGTGGTAAGTTAAGACTTTCTGATTGGCATATTAACAAGAGTCTAAAAATATAAAACCAAATTAAATCAAGACATCTTGTTGTAACCACTAGTCATCTTGTAGAAAGACGAATTTGCTGCAAACACTTCACAGAATCTGTTTCTCACGGCCGCACTTATATCTTGCGCTTCAAACACTTCGCAGAACATGTTCTTCACGGCTGTTCTTGTATCGCTGACTTGAGTACCTGTTCTTGATAATCCATTAGTCAAGCAGTTTTAAGATTTGAGAACAGTAGTAAGAATCTGTTTAGAAAGCCTGTTTGGCGCAATAACAACACTTGGATTTGTTATCATCAAAACCTTATACATTCTAACAGTGTATATATATATATATATATATATATATATATA
>JAKOGI010005356.1:0-13273 GCA_029747015.1 Carnegiea gigantea | reverse complement strand
TATATAATATAAAATATATATATATACATATATATATATATACATATATACAAATATGTTTATATATATATATATATATATATATATATATATATATATATATATATGTGGTGTGTGGTGTGGGGTATCTATATATGTATATGTCTTTGTGTGCATATGCATATACATAATATATTATATATAAGTGTAAATATATTATATATTACATATATTTTACAAAAAAATATATATATATATATATATATGTATGTATATATATGTATGTATGTATGTATGTATGTATGTATAGATATATATATATATTTATTGTAAGAACCGCACTTTCTCTATATTGTCGCCTAATTGGTTTCGTTGCTAAGATCTTCAAGTTGCGTTTTAACTATTTTTATTAAGCATTTTATGTTGTGATTATGTGTGTTTAACAATAAGGTTTACTAAAATGAAACATCGTTTTTCCATTATTACTGCTATTAACATTAGTAGTTTGCAATGTCTTTAGAATCAATTCAAACTCTTACCCTCCAAAAACGTTAATCGTTAATTTTAATTAATTTTCAAATTAGATTTAAAAGCCAGTTGTAGGACATTTCAACTTGAGTTTAGTGTAAATCGTTAACAAGTTTAGAGATTAGAACCCAGCAGTTGTTGTATTAGTTGAATCAAAAAAAAAAGGGAACAACTAAATGAGTAAAAGGGGGGGGGATCGACATTTTGGGCAAAGAGAACCCGAGACCCCAACCCCCTCTCCTTCTCGCACTCTCTCTCTCTACTTCGCTCTCTCTCTCCCTCTCGCGGGTCACCGGTCACCGCCTGGCGTCACCGCCGGCCGTCACGTCTCGCCGGCGAGAGCAGGAGCCCGTCCGACCCTCGTCCACACATTGCCAGTCGCCAAACACCATCAATCCTGCTTCCCAACGTCGCACAACCGAGCCAAATTCGAGATCCACGCGTCAGCCACCCTATTTCCGCAACCCATGTGCCGAAATCCGGTCACCCACACCGGATTCGGCCTCCTCTATAAATCTGGGGGTCGAATTCGACCCCAAACACCCTCAAACGCAACCAAAAATGCCACCAAATCGAGAGCTAGGGTTCGAATTTTCAAGCTAACGGGCCAGGGTTCGGGTTTAGCAGAGTGGGGAATCTGGTATTCGCTGTTTAAGGTTGAAATTAGGCTAATCCAAGTAAGTGTTTCTTTCCTCCTAAACTATTACTAATTTCACAAATGTTTTAGCAGATTGGGTCTTGCATGTCAGATTAGGCTAGCCAAATTTACTGGAAATGTGTTGCCTGAAATTGTAATTTGAGATGAATCATATATGATTAGCTTCAAATTGAATCAATTTCGTTAATTCATGCGTGAGATTTAATTTTGAAATGAATTATATATGTTTAGCTTCGATTCGAATCAATTCAGGTGAATTATGCTTGAAATGTTAATTCGAAACGAATTATATATGTTTAGCTTCGATTCAAATCAATATAGGTGAATTATGCTTGAAATGTTAATTCTAGGTGGTTTATATATGTTTAGCTTCAATTCGAATTAATTGACGTAGATTATGACTGAAATATTAATTTGAAATGAATTATGTACGCTTAGCTTCGATGCAAATCAATTTAGTTAATTCAAGCTGAAAGTTTTAATTCGAAGTAAGGCAAGTATGTTTAGTCTAGATTCGAATTTATTTACTTAATGCATGCCTGTAGATGTCATTCGAAATGAATTATAAACGCTTAGAATTAACGTATATATGATTAGTCGTGTTATAATCGTATATGAATCATAATCATATATGAATCATAATCATATATGAACTTCGAAATGAGTCGTAAATATTTAGAATTAACATATAAATATGCTTAGTTATTTCATAATCATTGGTTAACTTCAAAGTGAATTGTAATTGTTAAAATCAACGTATATGAAAGTTTAGTTGTTCCACGATCGTTTATGAACTTCGAAGTGAATCGTTTTATGTTTAAATAGAGACTTGATTCATGTTAAGCTTGAAGGGCATGAATGGTTAAGCTTGAATGACATGAATAGGCTTAAATGTAACTTCAAATCGATACTTGTCTATTTGATTGAATTATGCTTATGAAACAGCTCTGGAAATAATGTTTGAATGACGAACTAAGCATGTTTATGTCCCTTAACTGAAATATATGAATATAATCGTGTTTCATGCTTAGTTGGATTAACTTAGCTTGCTAAACGTCCATTTCAAGTTAAGATCGTATGAATGCCTATTATATATGTGTGAGTGTATGGTTATGACCGTTGGTTACAGCGCACTACTAATTGTTAGTTAGCTAATCGGTAAGTCCAGCACTGGTAAGTTTCATGAGTTTATGTGTCGCTTTTCAGTATGCCATAATGATTAGGATGCTAGATTGTAAAATATAAAACCGAGATAGTAGTTGGATGGCTTGAGGTAGAACTATGAGTGGTTCGAGGTCCTTGTGGTACGGTGCTTGTGAGGAGGGAGTTCGGGTTGTGAATTGACCGCAGTTGTGTGGATTGTGAGGCCATGTGTGGCTCATTGTGTTGAAATGAATACGAAGTGTTTAAATGTGATATGTGTATCCCCTTTCCTTTGTATGATTAAGATGTAACATATGTGTGCAAAGATGATATTTTGGCAAATGACCTTTCATGTGTTTTAAATGAATAATAGCCATGTCTAGTAGCGAGTAATGGCCTATTTTAGCTATTCAAATAATGTTTGGGAGGAATCCATAAAACGTTTTAGAAATGGTGTGAGTTGCCAGACAAATGATTTCATCGCAAGAAACTGCAAACTACTAGTCGTTATGACCATACGCTTTCCTTGGCTAAGATAATGTGCTGTGGACGCTATCTTATGAATGATGACTACCTAGGGATTACGTCCTGGTACTAGGAAACCCTAGAAGACCCTGATGAGGGTAATGGTCCAATATATTTATGTAGCTATCCCGGGAGTAAGAGCTTATGTGTGAGCGTTAGGTCTCACTATGGGGTTCGAGAATAGATCTCACCCAGTCAGCACCCTGTAATGATCTTATGCCACAAGTACTTTCCTTACGATTGAGAAACGCAATTGGCAATTGCCATCTTAAATGTTTTATGAAAAGAAAGGTTGAGGGCCATCTAGTGGTCGATTGAAAGAAAGATGAGCAGTTCCTATTAGTCGTAATACGACTAATATGAATGAAATGCTTTTGTTTTATATGAATGAAAGCCTCAAGGGACCCAAAAAAAAAAAAAGAAGGATGGTTTCTTCATAAGACAGGAAGGGATTTCAAAGTATGGTGATATGTGATCTCAAGTAATGTGGGGTCAAGTCCTCATGTTTGCTTCAGATAGTTATGTTTGCATCGAGTCATTATGTTTGCATTAAGTAGCTACACTTTAGAAAGTGCATATCGAATGAATAAGTATTAATGCATCAAACATTCATGTCTTGATGGTGTCTTCTAAGCTAGTAAATCCTTAACATGCCAACATTCTTCGCATTAAGAACACTTTATGTTTTTAGAATATGGTCAAGTGCCCCTAATGCGTATCACATAGCTCATCGCAACTTGAATACCACGTAAATGTCACCGAATGAATACTAGAGGTCATAGTACTTGTAAAGGGTCTGCTTTAGGGAATGGAGGGGGCACTCATTGAGCACATGGTGACTCACTCCATTTCCTTTCCCCTTTTCCCCCCAGGTGATGAATGAAAGATTATGCTTGCTACTTGCTTACAAGCGTCCAGTCTTCCTGGAAGTGTTCCTATGGTACTGTGTGATGAAGCTTCCATTTCCTTCCTTTTGGTTGATGTAATGTAAATGGTAAACATGTAGTTGGCTCTAGTCTAGCCACGAACCATGTAACGATCTACATGAATGTTGTAAGGGCATAAGCCTTAGTCTCGGGGGTGTGCCCCGTGGAGGACTCTTGTTTTTCTTTTTTGTAAATTAATTAGTATAATGTCTCCAAGTACCCCTCAGCTTGTGTCTAAAATTTTATAAACATTGCAGTTTTAGGCAGAACTCTTGCAGTTTCGCTCTAGGAATTCCTTAGCTAACCTAGGGTTAGGTGATTATATAAGGAGATCTTCAGTCATGACAGCCTTAGGGGTCTCCCTCGGGGGATCCTGGCGGTGTAACATTTCTTTGGGATAGAGGGGTGTTACATTCGGTGGTATCAAAGCCATAGGTTGCATATGCATATAGATGTGACCTTAGGTATACCAATGTGTGAAAGTATGTGCCTTAAAGTGTTTACTTGAGCTTACTATGTGCTTGTTTTACATACTTGTGTGCACGAACTAGAACATGGCTTAGGACTCCCAAACAAATACGTGCTTGATAGTGTCATTCCTAACCCAGTGTGGTGATGTAGGATGGTATTTAGCATTGATGATTTTGAGTATCTACCCTTCTGGTTGGCTGCATAGAACGCAGTCATATTTTGGGAAGCAATGATTAAGAGCAAACTGTGGTAGATGATGCCCCTGAGGAGGGTTCCTCAGGTGGTAATTAGGGTCGTATATAGCCTGGAGTCGCCAATGTGTGCATTGTTTTTAAATAAAATATAGCTAGTGTACGCTCGAAAATGAATAATTTAGGCAGGGGCATCACCCCTTTTGCCTTATACAATGTAAATGCATGTTATAATAAGGAAAAGGACATGTTTGTGCGACCTGAGGAGGATCGCACTAATGCTTCGAAATTTATAAATGCTATTTGATGTTGTACTATACTTTTAACTGCCATTGACAATCTATTTTCATATAAAACTAAGCAACTTTGCATAAACAGTTGTGTAACAATGCCCCCTGTAGAGAACAGATGGCGGAGCCAACCGCCTTAGAAATGATTTGTCAATTCAATAAATTGAAGCCACCCAAGTTTGGGCACGGGACCGATCCTCTCGCTTATGAAGAATGGTTGAGGCGAATGGAAAACCTATTTAAAGTAATGGACTGTCCTGAAGGTTCCAAGGTGCGCCTCGCTACCCTTCAGTTTGAAAAAGAGGCTGAGTTCTGGTGGGGAACGATGAAACCCCGAGCCGGGGAACCGGCTCTAACTTGGGAACAGTTGAAGGCTCTGATGGACG
Source organism: Carnegiea gigantea (assembly GCA_029747015.1). Lineage (NCBI taxonomy): Eukaryota > Viridiplantae > Streptophyta > Magnoliopsida > Caryophyllales > Cactaceae > Carnegiea > Carnegiea gigantea. The sequence goes on along the minus strand of JAKOGI010005356.1, from coordinate 8,176 downwards.
CCCAGTATTACCCCCGAGACATGAAGAGAGCAAAAGAGCAAGAATTCCTGCATCTGAAACAAGGACAGATGAGTGTGGTAGAATACGCGGCAAAGTTCAATGAATTGAGCCGCTTTGCACCTAACCAGGTCGTAACAGAAGAAATGAAAATGGATCACTTTGAGCAAGGGTTGAAAGGACCGATTAAACGGGTGATAGCAGGCCACGTTTTCACCAGCTTCTAAGATATGTACCAACAAGTGGTGAAAATAGCCCGCGTTATAGAAGAAACTGAAGCTGAAAGCCGATAATTGGGCCAAGCCAAGAGAAAATTTGGCCCAGGTGGATCAAATGATCTGAGGAACAAGAGATACAAAGACTTTAACATTGCAAGAAACCAAGGCAAAGGCAAGCAAGTTACAACAGGGCAAACTGTAGGGCCCTGCAACTAATGTGGGCGCATGCACTCTTGTGGGTGCATGCACTCTGGCTCACGTAGATACGGCACAGGAGAATGTTACGGATGCGGCGCCACGGACCATAAGATCGCTGATTGCCTGAAAAGGGCGTGGAGCCGACAGAGAAACACACGAGGTTCAAACATGGGGGCTAATCCTATCATACAAAGAGGTCATCCTCCCATAAATACAGCTACAGGAGGCCAATGAGGAGGAAAAAGGCCACAGGCAGGTGGCCGCGTGTTTTGTTTAGAAGGAGATGATGTTGAGGACCCACTAACACCGTCTCAGGTACTCTCCTCATCAATCATCTTTATGCTCATGTTTTATTTGATTCGGGTGCCACGCGTTCTTTTGTAAATCCCATCTTCGCAAAGAAGCTCGGTAGCAAGCCTGACGAGATGTATGTACAACTACATGTAACCACTCCTTTGGGCTCTACCTATTACATTGATGTTATTTTCAAAAACTATGCCATTCACTTAGAAGGGAGAATCCTCCCTGCGGACTTAGTACAGTTAGACATACAAGGTTGGGATGTTATTCTAGGAATGGATTGGTTAACCACGCATAAAGTGACCATTGATTGTGAAAAGAAGCTGGCTACCTTTTCGACCCCTAATAGAGAAAGGATAACCTTCAAGGGAAGTGGCCCCTGGGTGATTACTCCAATCATATCTGCTATGCAAGCACTTAGAATGCTGAGGAAGGGATGCCAGGGCTATCTGTGCGCGATTGAGGGCACAGAACACAAAGATCTGAATCGGAGTGAGATCCCGATAGCAAGGGCATTCCCGCAGGTGTTTAAAGAAGTATCGGGGTTACACCGGACTGAGAAATCGAGTTTACCATTGAACTCATGCCTGGAACAAGCGCAATATCGAAGGCGCCTTATCGAATGGCACCTGTTGAGCTGATGGAACTAAAAACTCAGTTGCAAGAATTGCTAGATAAGGGGCTGATTCAGCCTAGTGTCTCACCTTGGGGAGCACCAGTGCCCTTCGTGAAGAAAAAGGATGGAAGTTTAAGATTATGTATCGACTATCGAGAGTTGAATAAGGTAACAGTGAAGAATAAATACCCACTTCCTAGAATCGATGACTTGTTTGATCAGCTAGCTGGCGCCTCAGTGTTCTCAAAAATTGACTTAAGGTCGGGGTGCCATCAGTTGAAGATCAAGAAAGAAAATGTACCCAAAACCGCCTTCCGCACTTGATACGGGCACTATAAGTTCTTAATGTTGCCATTTGGATTAACTAATGCTCCTGCTTTCTTTATGGACTTAATGAACAGAATTTTTAAGCCATACCTCGACAAATTTGTAGTGGTATTTATTGATGACATCCTAGTATACTCCAAGACTAGGGAAGAACATGCAGACCACTTACGAACGGTGTTGAAAACCCTAGAAGAGCACAAGCTGTATGCCAAGTTTAAAAAGTGTGAGTTTTGGTTAAGAAAGGTGCAATTTCTGGGGCATATAGTGACTAAGGAAGGTATCTCGATAGATCCAGCAAAGGTGGAGGCCATTGTAAATTGGCCAAGACCCACAAAGGTCTCAGAAGTACGAAGTTTTCTAGGCATGGTTGGCTATTATCGAAGATTTGTAGAAGAATTTTCTAAACTGGCTTTGCCTATTACCAAACTACTTCGGAAGACCACTAAATTTGAATGGAGCCCAAAATGTAAAGATAGCTTTTAGAAGCTAAAGAAACGTTTGGTTTCTGCACCAATATTAGTAATACCTGAAGGCAATGAAGGGTTTGTAATCTATAGTGATGCATCTAAGAAGGGACTGGGATGTGTATTAATGCAAAAGGGCAGAGTTATTGCTTATATCTCGCGCCAACTGAAGCCTTACGAAGAAAATTATCCAACACACGACCTAAAATTGGCTGCAGTCGTGCTCGCCCTAAAGATCTGGAGACATTACCTCTATGGGGTGAAGTGCGAGGTATACACTGACCATAAGAGCCTAAAATATATCTTTACTCAGAAAGAGTTGAATATGAGACAAAGAAGATGGTTAGAACTCCTGAAAGATTATGATATGGAGGCGAAGTACCACCCTGGTAAAGCCAACGTGGTTGCCGATGCATTAAGTAGGAAGTCTACTAGAACAGTAGCCTACTTACTCACACAAGAAAAGAGGCTCCTTGGAGAGCTCGACATGTTACAAGTAGCAGTGGTACTACCAGGAAATCAAAGTTACATAGCAGCGCTTCAAATCTCATCGCTCTTGGTTGAACGAATCAAGCAACATCAAAAAGATGACTCTGAACTTATAAAGATAAGAAAGGGGGTAGAGGAAGGAAAGAATAAGGAATTCTTAGTTCGAAATGAGGTCCTTTGGTATGGGAATAGACTTTGTATACCAAACATAACAGCTCTCAAGAAAGAGTTGTTAGCAGAAGCGCACAATTCCACCCTCACTACTCACCCTGGAAGTACAAAGATGTACCACGACTTAAAGACCCATTATTGGTAGAATGGAATGAAAAAGGACATCGTGGACTTCGTGGCCCGATGTCTTACCTGTCAAAGGACGAAAACTGAGCATCAGAAGCCTGGAGGATTACTGCAACCATTACCGATTCCGATGTGGAAATGGGAACACATCACCATGGATTTTATGATTGGAATGCCTAAAACTATCAAGCAGCACGATAGTATTTGGGTTATAGTGGATAGGCTGACTAAGGCCGCGCATTTCTTAGCCATTAAGGCCACTTTCATCTCTGAGCAGTTGGCTAACCTGTACATCAAAGAGATAGTTAGGTTGCATGGTGTGCCGCTTAGTATCGTGTCGGACCGTGACACTAAATTTGTGTCCAACTTATGGCATGGTTTCCAAAGAGCAATGGGCACTAAACTGCATTTAAGCACAGTCTTCCACCTTCAGACTGACAGGCAATCGGAAAAAACTATTCAAACCCTGGAGGATATGTTGAGAGCCTGTGCACTCGATTCTGCTTGAACTTGGGATCATAACCTACCTCTGGTTGAATTTGCGTACAATAACAGTTACCATACTAGTATAGGTATGGCCCCGTTTAAGGCATTATATGGTAGACGTTGCAAAACCGCTATTTGTTGGGATGAGGTAGGAGAAAGAGAACCCTCCAAGGTAGAATTAATCGAACAGATGATCAAGATAATCAAAGTAATCCGCAAAAGACTGCAAGTTGCCCAGAGTAGGCAAAAGAGCTATGCGGATGTTAGAAGGAAACCATTGGAATTTGAGGTTGGCGATCATGTATTCCTGAAGGTATCTCTGCTTAAAGGAAGCATAAGGTTTGGACAAAAAGGAAAACTTAGCCCAAGATTCATCGGACCATTTGAGATTCTGTAGAAAGTGGGATCGGTGGCGTCCCAACTGGGCTTACCGCCCTCACTGCAAGGCATTCACGATGTATTTCATGTGTCCAATCTTCGAAAATATATTCCAGATCCAGAACACGTTATGCGATATGAAGCCCTGCAGATTAAAGAGAATCTTACCTATGAGGAAGAGCCCGTTCGAATCTTGGAAAGAGCGGAGAGAAAGCTTAGGAATAGAAGCATCCCGTATGTTAAGGTGCTATGGAAACACCACAAAGTGGCAGAAGCAACCTGGGAATTAGAAAGCAAAATGCGTGAACAATACCCAGCATTATTTCTAGCAGGTAAGCTACTTTCGGGGACGAAATTCCTTTAAGGGGGGGAGAGTGTAAGAACCGCACTTTCTCTATATTGTCGCCTAATTGGTTCGTTGCTAAGATCGTCAAGTTGCGTTTTAACTGTTTTTATTAAGCATTTTTATGTTGTGATTGTGTGTGTTTAACAATAAGGTTTACTAAAATGAAACATTGTTATTCCATTATTACTACTATTAACGTTAGTAGTTTGCAACGTCTTTAGAATCAATTCAAACTCTTGCCCTCCAAAAATGTTAATCGTTAATTTTAGTCGATTTTCGAATTAGATTTAAAAGCCAGTTGTAGGACATTTCAACTTGAGTAGTGTAAATCGTTAACAAGTTTGGAGATTAGAACCTAGCAGTTATTGTATTAGTTGAATCAAAAAAAAAAAAAGGGAACAACTAAATGAGTAGAAGGAGGGGATCGACATTTTGGGCAAGGAGAACCCGAGATCCCGACCCCCTCTCCTTCTCACACTCCCTCTCTCTACTTCGCTCTCTCTCTCTCTCTTGCAGGTCACCGGCCGCCGCCTGGCGTCAGCGCCAGCCGTCACGTGTCACCGGCGAGAGAACGAGCCTATCCGACCCTCGTCCATGCATTGCCAGTCGCCAAACACCATCAATCCTCCTTCCCAACGTCGCACAACCGAGCCAAATTCGAAACCCACGCGTCAGCCACCCTAATTCCGCCACCCACGTGCCGGAATTCGGTCACCCACACCGGATTCGGCTCCTTAATAAATCTGGGGGTCGGATTCGACCCCAAACACCCTCAAACACGACCAAAAACGCCACCAATTCGAGAGCTAGGGTTCGGATTTTCAAGCTAACGGGCCAGGGTTCGGGTTTAGCAGAGTGGGGCATCTGGTATTTGCTGTTTAAGGTTGAAATTAGGCCAATCCAAGTAAGTGCTTCTCTCCTCCTAAGCTGTTACTAATTTCACAAATGTTTTGGCAGATTGTGTCTTGCATGTCAGATTAAGCTAGCCAAATTTGCTAGAAATGTGTTGCCTGAAATTGTAATTTGAGATGAATCATATATGATTAGCTTCGAATTGAATCAATTTCGTTAATTCATGCATGATATTTAGTTTCGAAACGAATTATATATGTTTAGCTTCCATTCGAATCAATTTAGGTGAATTATGCTTAAAATGTTAATTCGAAACGAATTATATATGTTTCGCTTCGATTCGAATCAATTTAGGTGAATTATGCTTGAAATGTTAATTCGAAACGAATTATATATGTTTAGCTTCGATTCGAATCAATTCAGGTGAATTATGCTTGAAATGTTAATTCGAAACGAATTATATATGTTTAGCTTCGATTCGAATCAATTTAGGTGAATTATGCTTGAAATGTTAATTCGAAACGAATTATATATGTTTAGCTTCAATTCGAATTAATTGACGTAGATTATGTCTGAAATATTAACTCGAAATGAATTATGTACGCTTAGCTTCGATTAAAATCAATTTAGTTAATTCAAGCTAAAAGTTTTAATTCGAAGTAAGGCAAGTATGTTTAGCCTACATTCGAATTTATTTACTTAATGCATGCTTGCAGATGTCATTCAAAATGAATTATAAACGCTTAGAATTAACGTATATATGATTAGTCGTGTCATAATCGTATATGAATCATAAACATATATGAATCATAATCATATATGAACATCGAAATGAGTCGTAATTACTTAGAATTAACGTATAAATATGCTCAGTTATTTCATAATCGTTGGTTAATTTCAAAGTGAATTGTAAGAGTTTAAAATCAACGTATATGAAAGTTTAGTCGTTCCATGATCGTTTATGAACTTCGAAGTGAATCGTTTTATGTTTAAATAGAGACTTGATTCATGTTAAGCTTGAAGGGCATGAATAGTTAAGCTTGAATGACATGAATAGGCTTAAATGTAACTTCAAATCGATACTTGTCTATTTGATTGAATTATGCTTATGAAACAGCACTGGAAATACTATTTGAATGACGAACTAAGCATGTTTATGTCCCTTAACTGAAATATATGAATATAATCGTGTTTCATGCTTAGTTGGATTAACTTAGCTTCCTAAACGTCCGTTTCAAGTTAAGATCGTATGAATGCCTATTATATGTGCATGAGTATATGGTTATAACCGTTGGTTGCAGCGCACTACTAATTGCTAGTTGGTTAATCGGTAAGTCCAGCACTGGTAAGTTTCATGAGTTTATGTGTCGCTTTTCATTATGTCAAAATGATTAGGATGCTAGATTGTGAAATATAAAACCGAGTTGGTAGTTGGATGGCTTGAGGTAGAACTATGAGTGGTTCGAGGTCCTTGTGGTACGGTGCTTGTGAGGAGGGAGTTCGAGTTATGAATTGACCGCAATCGTGTGAATTGCGAGGCCATGTGTGGCTCATTGTGTTGAAATGAATACGAAGTGTTTAAATGTGATATGTGTATCCCCTTCTCTTTGCATAATTAAGATGTAACATACGTGTGCAAAGATGATATTTTGGCAAATGACCTTTCATGTGTTTTAAATGAATAATAGCCATGTCTAGCAGCGAGTAATGGCCTGTTTTAGCTATTCAAACAATGTTTGGGAGGAATCCCTAAAACGTTTTAGAAATGGTGCGAGTTACAAGACAAATGATTTCATCGCAAGAGACTGCAAACTACTAGTCGTTATGGCCATACGCTTTCCTTGGCTAAGATAATGTGTTATGGACACTATGTTATGAATGATGACCGCCTAGGGATTACGTCCTGGTACTAGGATACCCTAGAAGACCCTGACGAGGGTAATGGTCCAATATGTTTATGTAGCCATCCCGGGAGTAAGAGCTTATGCGTGAGCGTTAGGTCTCACTATGGGGCTCGAGAATAGATCTCACCCAATCAGCACCCTGTAATGATCTTATGCCACAAGTATTTTCCTTACGAACGAGAAACGCAGCAGGCAATTGCCGTCTTAAATGTTTTATGAAAAGAAAGGTTGAGGGCCATCTAGTGGTCGATTGAAAGAAAGATGAGCAATTTCTATGAGTTGTAATACGATTAATATAAATGAAATCTTTTGTTTTATATGAATGAAAGCCTCAAGGGCGCCAAAAAAAATAAAAAAGAAGGATGGTTTCTTCATAAGACAGGAAGGGATTTCAAAGTATGGTGATATGTGATCTCAAGTAATGTGTGGTCAAGTCCTCATGTTTGCTTCAGATAGTTATGTTTACATCGAGTCATTATGTTTGCGTTAAGTAGCTATACTTTAGAAAGTGCATATCGAATGAATAAGTATTAATGCATCAAACATTCATGTCTTGATGGTGTCTTCTAAGCCAGTAAATCCTTAACATGCCAACATTCTTCGCATTAAGAACACTTTAAGTTTAATAATATGGTCAAGTGCCCCTAATGCATATCACATAGCTCATCGCAACTTGAATACCACGTAAATGTCACCAAATGAATACTAAGGTTATAGTACTTGTAAAGGGTCTGCTTTAGGGAAGGGAGGGGGCACTCATTGAGCACGTGGTGACTCACTGCATTTCCTTTCCCCTTTTCCCCCCAGGTGATGAATGAAAGATTATGCTTGCTACTTGCTTACGGGCCTCCAATCTTCCTGGAAGTGTTCCTATGCTGCTGTGTGATGAAGCTACCATTTCTTTCCTTTTGGTTGATGTAATGTAAATGGTAAACATGTAGTTGGCTCTGGTCTAGCCACGAACCATGTAACGATCTGTATGAATGTTGTAAGGGCATAAGCCTTGGTCCCGGGGGTGAGCCCCGTGCAGGACTCTTGTTTTTTTTTGCAAATTAATTAGTATAATGTCTCCAGGTACCCCTCATCTTGTGTCTAAAATTTTATAAACGTTGTAGTTTTAGGCAGAACTCTTGCAGTTTCGCTCTAGGAATTCCTTTGCTAACCTTGGGTTAGGTGATTATATAAGGAGATCTTCAGTCACAACAGCTATAGGGGTCTCTCTCGGGGGATCCTAGCGGTGTAACGTCTCTCTGGGATAGAGGGGTGTTACATTTATATACATATATATATATATATATATATAT
>JAKOGI010005355.1:0-13285 GCA_029747015.1 Carnegiea gigantea | reverse complement strand
ATATTACTCCGCATTGAATGGATGAAGGCTAGATGATTTGATATTGGCCTATGCAGGTATTGAGTATTCTAAAATTGGTTTGCCAATAGTCTATGGTTTTTTCTAAATTAAGACGCTGGCAAGCTAATTGATGATACTTATGTAACCATTTTGTATAAAAGTCTTTAAAATCGATTGAGGTTATATGATTGCGTAAGCTAATGGTTAATTCTTCTAGTTGTTTATTTATTTCTTGTAATTCCTTTTGATCATTAGTGAGTCGTTGAATGAGGTTACGTTGTCCTAATTTGTACCAATATTTTGGATTATTACATTCAATTACATTAATTTGCTTTGTTATTGAAGCATTTTGTAATAAAGGTAAATCGTTTTGATAAAGAGAATTGATAAATTTGAATGATATTGTAGTGTCCATAATTTCCGTATGTACACCTATCTGATCTACTTTAAATGGATAAATTTGAGTAAGGAAAGGAGTTCCAAGAATAACTTCTTGACTCATATCCCGTACTAAAATCAATGAATTTTTGAAACAATATCCTTGATTGCATATATAAGCATTAAATAATTTATACTTAACTTGTAATGGCATACCATTAGTAGTATGGAGTCGTTCTTTTGTCCGTTCATAAGATATTGAGGAAATTAATCCTTCTTGAATACAATTTTGATCTGCACCACTATCTAATAGTGCAATAGTATTGCACTCAAAACTATCTTTAATTTTAAGAGTAATAGGAATATACCATTTTTGGAAATTTATTTGATTAATAGTTGAAACATATTGTGGATCCGTAGGAGTGTCTTCTAATTGAATGTTTGGAGAAGAAGGACTATTTTCTATTAATGTTAATCTTGCTTCTAATTCAAGATCTTTTGTTTGTAATGAACATAAATCTTTGTGTAAATTTTTAATGTGTTCTTTTAATATATTAACTTCGTTTTTTAAGTCTTGAATATTAGCTGCCTTTAGAATATTTGGAATCTCACGTGTTTCAAATATTTTATTGATACTTACCTTATGAGGAGGTTCTAAAGAATCTTCTTTGATTAATATACCTTTGAGTTTTTGTAAATACTCTTTCCTTAATTCAGTATCTTGAATTTGTTCAATTAAATCTAATAAAAATTTCTTTTCACTATTATTAGTAGTTATGACATTAATACATTTATAGCATAATCTTGAAGACTTATTACCTGATGAGTATTCACTTGAGTCACTTTCTAGTTCATTAATAATATTATTTTCACAGTCAGAGGAGGATGATGAATTTTTCGATTGATTAGGCGTATCATTGAGTTCAAATAAGGTAATTAATTTTTCTTGAATGTCTGGATGTTCTGCACAGATTTCATTGAATTTCTTTTTAACTTTACAATTTGTTGCATAGTGGCCTAATTTACCACACTTATAACAAGTATTAGTATTATCAGTTTTTCTTTTTGGAGTAAGCTTTTTAGGACATAATTTTTTGTAAGTTGGATTTCTTGTAGTATATGGTTTCTTCTTATTAACTTGAGTTTTTCTTCGTTTTTTGACTGATGGAGCTTCTAACTTTGGAAGACAAAAGGCCTCACAAAAAGAACCTAACTCTTTTCGTTTGGCAGCATTATCTGTTGAATATCTGGCTTGTAATTTTAATTCATTGCATAAAGAAATTCCTTCTTTTTTAATAAAGCTTAATAATTGACCAAACGTAATTTTTTCGAATGGAATAGGGCTTTTACCAATGAGTTCGCTTAATTTATTGAATATTCGTTAAGAAAATAAGGATGGTAATCCTGAAATGAATTTTTCCTTCCAATAGGGTTGACGACAGTCTTCCCTTTTTAATAGATATATTAAAAATGTATCTTTGTACCAATTGTAGTCTTCTAGAGTTGGGCACCTTAGATTTGTTAAAAGAATATCTGTTGTAGCTATAATATCTTTTGGACTTCCAAGAAAATTAGTAACTATTGTATAAATCAATGTTTCTATATTATCTAGTTGTCCTTGAGAATTAGTATGAGTTCTAATTTTAGTACGCTCATCTTCTTGAATATAATTTTCCCACCAATTTTTGAGTATACCAGTGAATCCTGATGTTAATAAATCAAAAGCTTGTAAATCTGTTGCATCTTTAGTTGAATAGGCTGTATAAGCAATTAACATTCTTTGGAGGGTTATGAATATTTCATGGTCACTATGACCGTCTATATTCCATTCATATATTGAATCACCAGCAAAGTTTTCAGTAATTATTGTTTTTGCACTTTCAAGGTGAAGATCTGGAGGAGTTTGTTTGGAGAAATAGGAAATTTCTTTTTTATATATTTTATTAATATTTTGGAAATCATCATCTAGTTGAGGTAAATCCCTTTCTAAAATATTAACTGTACTTTTGACTGAATGAGATGTTGAAGCTTCTGCCTCCTTTAATTTTTCTTCTATTTTTGAAATTAATGGAGTAATAGCATCGGGAGTTCTAATTTATTTGAACGTCTTATTTGAATAAAGGTTTTGCAATCTCATCTAAAAAGTTTGGTTTGTCCTTCTTAGTATCATTAATATCTAAGTTTTCCAATTTTTCAGTTAATGAATCAACTTCTTGTTTTTTAACAATTGCTTCAACTTGAGTAGAGACCATATTGACTTGTTGAGACACTGTATGTAATACTTGATTTGTATAATTATTTTGATGATATACCTTTTTAATATCACTTAGCATTACTTGACTATTTTCTGGATCATTTCTTCCTATTTTAAATGGGACTGCTGGAATATTACCTTCAGGGGTATTTAATACGATTTCTTGCAATGGAGGAGTAAAAGAGGTAAGTGTTTGACCATTTAAGAGGGTCCATTTCTTTGTAAAATTAATATTGGTATTTATTCTTTAACTTGAAATGGGTATGGAAGATTATTATCCAAGACAAACATAGCCCACCAATTAAAGAAAGGAATATTGACTTGGTGTCTCTCCATGAATGAATACCAATTTTGCCTAATGAATGCTTGAGCTTTTAAATCAAAGTGTGAAAGGAACTATTCTCTTTTGATTTTGTTTTTATTGAATTAAAATCTTGACGTAAATAATCTTTGTTGATTGCAAAAGGTGTTGAAATAACATTTACTGAGGAAAATGGTGGAGGTTGCATAGTTGAGTAGGTTAGAGAACCTACAGATGAAGTAACTTCATCTATTGGCTCAGCTATGGGAGCTTTGTAATAAATCTTTTGAGTGTCTTCTATATGATTATCTTTTGAATAATCATAACTAGTTGAATTAAATCTTATTAGTACTCTACCATCAGGCTCTTCTGCGATTTGTTGAATATTCTTTTGAGCAATATTTCTTTGTGGCCTGGTATTTTGAATTATAAATTCTTAAGGAATATTAATTTCATTCCACTTTAATAATTTAGGAGTAAAGGTAGTAATATTATCTGATTCAGCTTTTAGTTGTATGGTTTCATCTAGAGTAGGTTTTAATAAACATTTTGGATTAAGTTGAGATGAAAGTAGCTTGAAATATACTCTGTAAGTAATAGCAAAATTTAAATCATTTTGAATATTAGGAAGATGGATATCTAGAACTAAGGTATCCATGATCCAAGGATCATTTAAATCTACTGAATAATTTGGGCAATAATTAAAGTATATAGGACCATTGCAAATATTAGTTTGAATCATGGCTAATAATGAATCCTTGTAACGTATTAACCTATTGTCTCTTAAGGCCATGAATATAGGACAATCTAATCCTAATCGTGTCAAAGGTTTGAGTGCAATTTGAATCATGCTAAAATGAATGTATCGATACTTTTCTTGATATCTTTTAATAGCAATTTTTGAAAGTAGTTTAATAGTTTGAAATTCTTCATCTAAACTAATGGTTTCTTCATGATCTTTTATTGATAAAGCCGTATTGAAATCAAACTTACCTATTTGATAAATCGTTTCTATCTTTTGTTTAGGAATTTTCCAATTAGCTACATCAATTTGACTACTAACTTCCCTACTGTTCACCACATTTGAGTTCGTACTACTACCTAAACTAAGACAATCTCTAACCCAAGAGGCCATCTGAGTTACGTTGGAACACTTAATTAAGAGTCATGCACATCCTACCGGGATCACTGGGACCACCCCACCGGGACCACCTCACCTGGGCTGACCAACGGACTTACTGGGGCTGACCAACAGCTGACCAACGCTAGCAACGGCGCGACACTACCTAAGGGCACCTACTTGGCTCTGATACCAGGAGGAGCAGGATCGACCTAGGCCGGGTAATAGCTAAGGCCTAAGTATGGATTAATGCAGGGGAGCGGAGTAGCAAATTGATATGTTGCAGGAAAATAATTTCGAAACGTAAAACGAATTTAAAAATAACAGAATCGAAATGAGAAAAGGAGATGAATAAAACTTACTTTGATTTGAATTAACAAACTTGATACAAGGTTGAGAGATGGAGTACAGGATTTTTGACTGAAGGTTGAGAAGGGCTTGTAGTGATTTTTGATCTTGTAAATTACACGATTACACGATGCCTAATACAACGCTATTGAGTATCTATTTATAGAATACAAGATGGAATTAAATGTGTACAAATGGACGATAAAGATTGAATCTGGTGTTAATAATTGCTGCCGACAATCTTGAATTATTGTTGCTTGGTGTTGAACTTGGACTGGAGCCACGTCAAAAGTGGAACAGTGCTGAGTAATAATGGACCTTGGACTATTCTTGAATTATTGTCCTTTTTGAACAGTATTCTAATGAGCTGTCTTCTTGAACAGTATTCTTGAATAATTATTCTGATGAGCTGTCGTGAACAGTACGCTTGAATAATTGTTCTGATTTCTTGAATTGTTTGTCAGGATGAGTCATTGCCTTGGATGTTGACATGATGATGAGTCATGTCCTTGCATAATTACTTGCCGTGTTGAGTCTTGCTTGTGTTGATGAGTCATAATTACTTGCCGCGTTGAGTCATTGCTTGTCTTGATGAGTCATTGGCATGATTGAATTGAGTGGTGACACGTTGAATTGCCTTAGTAATTGCTAGATAGTATTTTTGACTTGCTTTCTTGGAAAAGTAATGTGGACATTGAATTGCAGCATTAATTGTTAGTCCCTAATGCGTGTATGGATTTGAATGGGATCCTACAAAACAAAAACTTCGTAAAGAAATAATGGCCCTTACTTTTGCCAAAGGCCGTGACCTTTGCGGGCTCTTTTCTTGATTTTGTTTTGGGAATTATCTTTTTTCTTTTTCTTTTTTGAATAATAACGAGGAGTAGAAAATCTACTCAATGGTGATAAGGATCTTGTGCATAAGGATTATCCCATGTGACCAAGGATGAATTGATTAGGGAGTAATTAGTAGCGAAAATGGAAATAATCATCTTGTAGATATTTACACCGTAGACCATATGGTGTATGAATCAGATAGGAAGCATCGATTTGGAATGGATAGTGTAATGGTATGAGGACTTGTGTATGACTTTGATCAACTGGACAAATATGAACATCAGGGAACATTTTCGTAACAAATTTGAAAATATGAGGTTCAAAAGCTGTCCAATATTCAAGGTGTTTGTGGAACCATTTGAAATAATTAATATACCCAGTGGGCATAACGATGAGAACTGGATGATTGTTGACATCTTGAACAAGCGTTTGATAAGCTTTAATGAGTTTGAGATAACTGTAAAATGATATTTCAGAGGAATTAAACCAGTCTTGATAATAAATGAAGATAGCACTTTCATTATAGCGTGGTCCATAGAACGATGTATAGTAGAGTTCTTGGTCACGCAGATAGAATAGAAGTGGTTCATGTGGAAAATTTGGTAATTCAGAAGAAAATATTTGAGTAGACGATGAAGGATGTTGAATTGAGGCTTGAAGTGGATCAGGGACTTCATTGGGAAGATGGGTTTGAGTATTCATGGTAAAGGACTGAGATGTTTGAAGTGTTGATGGCTGAAAATAAATGATGGCTGTTAGAGTAAGGAAATGCTTTATCAAGGTGTTGAAAACTTGTTGTGTTCAAAAATCGTTTGAAAAATAGTTTTGGAAATATATTACTCCGCATTGAATGGGTGAAGGCTAGATGATTTGATATTGACCTATGCAGGTATTGAGTATTCTAAGATTGGTTTGCCAATAGTTTATGGTGTTTTCTAAATCATGACACTGGCAAGCTAATTGATGATACTCATGTAACCATTTTGTATAAAAGTCTTTGAAATCTATTGAAATTATATGATTGCGTAAGCTAATGGTTAATTCTTTTAGTTGTTTATTTATTTCTTGCAATTCCTTTTGATCATTGTTGAGTCGTTGAATGAGGTCACGTTGTTCTAATTTATACTAGTATTTTGGATTGTTACATTCAATTACATTAATTTGCTTTGTTGTTGAAGCATTTTGTAATAAAGGTAAATTGTTTTGATAAATAGAATTGACAAATTTGAATGATATTGTAGTTTCCATAATTTCTGTATGCACACCTATCCGATCTACTTTAAATGGATAAATTTGAGTAAGGAAAGGAGTTCCAAGAATAACTTCTTGACTCATATCCCGTACTAAGATGAATGAATTTTTGAAACAATATCCTTGATTGCATATAAAGCATTAGATAATTTATACTTAACTTGTAATGCCATACCATTAGTAGTATGGAGTCGTTCTTTTGTCTGTTCATAATATATTGAGGGAATTAATCCTTCTTGAATACAATTTTGATCTGCACCACTATCTAATAGTGCAATAGTATTGCATTCAAAATTATCTTTAATTTTAAGAGTAATAGGAATATACCATTTTTGAAAATTTATTTGATTAATGGTTGAAATAAATTGTGGATCTGTAGGAGTGTCTTCTGATTGAATGTTCGGTGAAGAAGAACTAGTTTCTATTAATGTTAATCTTGCTTCTAATTCAAGATCTTTTGTTTGTAACGCACATAAATCTTTGTGTAAATTTTTAATATGTTCTTTTAATATATTAACTTTGTTTTTTAATTCTTGAATATTAACTGTCTTTAGAATATTTGGAATCTCACGTGTTTCAAATATTTTATTGATACTTACCTTATGAGGAGGTTCTAAAGAATCTTCCTTTATTAATATACCTTTGAGTTTTTGTAAATATTCTTTCCTTAGTTCAGTATCTTGAATTTGTTCAATGAAATCTAAAAAAAATTCTTTTTCACTATTATTAGTACTTATGACATTAACACACTTATAGCATAATCTTGAAGACTCATTACCTGATCAATATTCTCTTGAGTCACTTTCTAGTTCATTAATAACATTATTGCCATAATCAGAGGAGGATGATGAATTTCCCGATTGATTGGGTGTATCTTTGAGTTCAAATAAGGTAATTAATTTTTCTTGAATATCTAGATGTTCTGCACAGATTTCATTAAGTTTCTTTTTAACTTTACAATTTGTTGCATAGTGGCCTAATTTACCACACTTATAACAAGTATTAGTAATATCAGTTTTTCTTTTTGGAGTAAGCTTTTTAGGACTTAATTTTTTGTAAGTTGGATTACTTGTAGTATATGATTTCTTCTTATTAACTTGAGTTTTTCTTCGTTTTTTGACAGATGGAGCTTCTAACTTTGGAAGACAAAAGGCCTCACAAAAAGAACCTAACTCTTTTCGCTTGGCAGCATTATCTGTTGAATATCTGGCTTGTAACTTTAATTGATTGCATAAAGAAATTCCTTCCTTTTTAATAAAGCTTAATAATTGAC
Source organism: Carnegiea gigantea (assembly GCA_029747015.1). Lineage (NCBI taxonomy): Eukaryota > Viridiplantae > Streptophyta > Magnoliopsida > Caryophyllales > Cactaceae > Carnegiea > Carnegiea gigantea. Next base: position 5,523 of record JAKOGI010005355.1, on the reverse strand, counting down.
CAAACGTAATTTGTTCGAATGAAATAGGGCTTTTACCAATGAGTTCGTTCAATTTATTGAATATTCGTTGAGAAAATAAGGATGGTAATCCTGAAATAAATTTTTCCATCCAATAGGGTTGACGACAGTCTTCTCTTTTTAATAGATATGTTAAAAATGTATCTTTGTACCAATTGTAGCCTTCTAGAGTTGGGCACCTTAGATTTGTTAAAAGAATATCTGTTGCAGCTGTAATATCTTTTGGACTTCCAAAAAAATTAGTAACTATTATATAAATCAATGTTTCTATATTGTCTAGTTGTCCTTGAGAATTAGTATGAGTTCTAATTTTAGTACGTTCATCTTCTTGAATATAATTTTCCCACCAATTTTTGAGTATACCAGTGAATCCTGATGTTAATAAATCAAAAGCTTGTAAATTTGTTGCATGTTTAGTTGAATAGGCTGTATAAGCAATTAACATTCTTTGAAGGGTTATGAATATTTCATGGTCACTACGACCATCTATATTCCATTCATATATTGAATCACCAGCAAAGTTTTCAGTAATTATTGTTTTTGCACTTTCAAGGTGAAGATCTGGAGGAGTTTGTTTGGAGTAATAGGGAATTTCTTTTTTATATATTTTATTAATATTTTGGAAATCATCATCTAGTTGAGGTAAATCCTTTTCTAAAATATTAACTGTACTTTTAACGGAATTAGATGTTGAAGTTTCTACTTCCTTTAATTTTTCTTCTATTTTCGAAATTAATGGAGTATTAGCATCTGGGAGTTCTAATTTATTTGAACGTCTTATTTTGAATAAAGGTTTTGCAATCTCATCTAAAAAGTTTGGTTTGTCTCTCTTAGTATCATTAATATCTAAGTTTTCTAGTTTTTCAGTTAATGAATCAACTTCTTGTTTTTTAACAATTGCTTCAACTTGAGTAGAGACCATATTGACTTGTTGAGACACTGTATGTAATACTTGATTGGTATAATTATTTTGATGATATACCTTTTTAGTATCACTTAGCATTACTTGACTATTTTCGGGATCATTTCTTCCTATTTTGAATGGGACTGCTGGAATATTACCTTCAGGGGTATTTAATACGATTTCTTACAATGGAGGAGTAAAAGAGGTAAGTGTTTGACCATTTAAGATGGTCCATTTTTTTGCAAAATTAATATTGGTATTTATTTCTTTAACTTGAATTGGGTCTGGAAGATTATTATCTAAGGCAAATATAGCCCACCAATTAAAGAAAGGAATATTGACTTGGTGTCTCTCCATGAATGAATACCAATTTTGCCTAATGAATGCTTGAGCTTTTAAATCAAAGTGTGAAAGGAACCATTCTCTTTTGACTTTGTTTTTTATTGAATTAAAATCTTGACCTAAATAATCTTTGTTGATTGCAAAAGGTGTTGAAATAACATTTATTGAGGAAAATGGTGGAGGTTGCATAGTTGAGTGGGTTGGGGAACCTACAAATGAAGTAACTTCATCTATTGGCTCAACTATGGGAGCTTTGTAATAAATCTTTTGAGTGTCTTCTATATGATTATCTTTTGAATAATCATAACTAGTTGGCCTAGAAGGCATTGAATATGAAGTTCGAGGGAGTTCTAGATTGTCTAAAGATTTTGAAGATAAACTTCGTTCTTTAGTTGAATTAAATCTTATTAGTGCTCTACCATCAGGCTCTTCTACGATTTGTTGAATATTCTTTTGAGCAATATTTCTTGGTGGCCTGGTATTTTGAATTATAAATTCTTGAGGAATAGTAATTTCATTCCACTTTAATAATTTAGGAGTAAAGGTAGTAATATTATCTGATTCAGCTTTTAGTAGTATGGTTTCATCTAGAGTAGGTTTTAATAAACATTTTGGATTAAGTTGAGATGAAAGTAGCTTGAAATATACTCTGCAAGTAATAGCAAAATTTCTGGAAAGTTCACGAAATTGAATCTTTAAATTATTTTGAATATTAGGAAGATGGATATCTAGAACTAAGGTATCCATGATCCAAGGATCATTTAAATCTACTGAATAATTTAGGCAACAATTAAAGTATATAGGACCATTGCAAATATTAGTTTGAATCATGGCTAATAATGAATCCTTGTAACGTATTAACCTATTGTCTCTTAGGGCCATGAATATAGGACAATCTAATCCTAATCTTATCAATGGTTTGAGTGCAATTTGAATCATGCCAAAATGAATATATCGATACTTTTCTTGATATCTTTTAATAGCAATTTTTGAAAGTAGTTTAATAGTTTGAAATTCTTCATCTAAACGAAAGGTTTCTTCATGATCTTTTATTGCTAAAGAAGTGGTTCATGTGGAAAATTTGGTAATTCAGAAGAAAATATTTGAGTAGACGATGAAGGATGTTGAATTGAGGCTTGAGTTGGATCAGGGACTGCATAGGGAAGATGGGTTTGAGTATTCATGGTAAAGGACTGAGATGTTTGAAGTGTTGATGGCTGAAAATAAATGATGGTAGTTAGAGTAAGGAAATGCTTTATCAAGGTGTTGAAAACTTGTTTTGTTCAAAAATCTTTTGAAAAATAGTTTTGGAAATATATTACTCCGCATTGAATGGGTGAAGGCTAGATGATTTGATATTGGCCTATGCAGGTATTGAGTATTCTAAGATTGGTTTGCCAATAGTCTATGGTTTTTTCTAAATCATGACGCTGGCAAGTTAATTGATGATACTCATGTAACCATTTTGTATAAAAGTCTTTGAAATCTATTGAAGTTATATGATTGCGTAAGCTAATGGTTAATTCTTCTAGTTGTTTATTTATTTCTTGCAATTCCTTTTGATCATTGTTGAGTCGTTGAATGAGGTCACGTTGTTCTAATTTATACCAGTATTTTGGATTATTACATTCAATTACATTAATTTGCTTTGGTATTAAAGCATTTTGTAATAAAGGTAAATCGTTTGGATAAATAGAATTGACAAATTTGAATGATATTGTAGTGTCCATAATTTTCGTGTGTACACCTATCTGATCTACTTTAAATGGATAAATTTGAGTAGGGAATAGAGTTCCAAGAATAATTTCTTGATTCATATCCCGTACTGAGATGAATGAATTTTTGAAACAATATCCTTGATTGCATATATAAGCATTAGATAATTTATACTTAACTTGTAATGCCATACCATTAGTAGTATGAAGTCGTTCTTTTGTCCGTTCATAATATATTGAGGGAATTAATCCTTCTTGAATACAATTTTGATCTGCACCACTATCTAGTAGTGCAATAGTATTGCATTCAAAATTATCTTTAATTTTAAGGGTAATAGGAATATACCATTTTTGAAAATTTATTTGATTAATAGTTGAAACAAATTGTGGATCCGTAGAAGTGTCTTCCAGTTGAATGTTTGGAGAAGAAGGACTATTTTCTATTAATGTTAATCTTGCTTCTAATTCAAGATCTTTTGTGTGTAATGAACATAAATCTTTGTGTAAATTTTTAATGTGTTCTTTTAATATATTAACTTCGTTTGTTAATTCTTGAATATTCACTGCCTTTAGAATATTTGGAATTTCACGTGTTTTAAATATTTTATTGATACTTACCTTATGAAGAGGTTCTGAAGAATCTTCTTTGATTAATATACCTTTGAGTTTTTGTAAATACTCTTTCCTTGATTCAGTATCTTGAATTTGTTCAATTAAATCTAATAAAAATTCATTTTCACTATTATTAGTAGTTATGACATTAATACACTTATAGCATAATCTTGAAGACTCATCACCTGATGAGTATTCACTTGAGTCACTTTCTAGTTCATTAATAATATTATTTTCACAGTCAGAGGAGGATGATGAATTTTCCGATTGATTAGGCGTATCATTGAGTTCAAATAAGGTAATTAATTTTTCTTGAATGTCTGGATGTTCTGCACAGATTTCATTGAGTTTCTTTTTAACTTTACAATTTGTTACATAGTGGCCTAATTTACCACACTTATAACAAATATTAGTACTATCAGTTTTTCTTTTTGGAGTAAGCTTTTTAGGACATAATTTTTTGTAAGTTGGATTTCTTGTAGTATATGGTTTCTTCTTATTAACTTGAGTTTTTCTTCGTTTTTTGACAGATGGAGCTTCTAACTTTGGAAGACAAAAGGCCTCACAAAAAGAACCTAACTCTTTTCGCTTGGCAGCATTATCTGTTGAATATCAGGCTTGTAATTTTAATTCATTGCATAAAGAAATTCCTTCCTTTTTAATAAAGCTTAATAATTGACCAAACATAATTTGTTCGAATGAAATAGGGCTTTTACCAATGAGTTCGCTTAATTTATTGAATATTCGTTGAGAAAATAAGGATGGTAGTCTAGAAATAAATTTTTCCTTCCAATAGGGTTGACGACAGTCTTCCCTTTTTAATAGATATGTTAAAAATGTATCTTTGTACCAATTGTAGTCTTCTAGAGTTGGCACCTTAGATTTGTTAAAAGAATATCTGTTGCAGCTGTAATATCTTTTGGACTTCCAAGAAAATTAGTAACTATTGTATAAATCAATGTTTCTATATTGTCTAGTTGTCCTTGAGAATTAGTATGAGTTCTAATTTTAGTACGTTCATCTTCTTGAATATAATTTTCCCACCAATTTTTGAGTATACCAGTGAATCCTGATGTTAATAAATCAAAAGCTTGTAAATTTGTTGCATGTTTAGTTGAATAGGCTGTATAAGCAATTAACATTCTTTGAAGGGTAATGAATATTTCATGGTCACTACGACCATCTATATTCCATTCATATATTGAATCACCAGCAAAGTTTTCAGTAATTATTGTTTTTGCGCTTTCAAGGTGAAGATCTGGAGGAGTTTGTTTGGAGTAATAGGGAATTTCCTTTTTATATATTTTATTAATATTTTGGAAATCATCATCTAGTTGAGATAAATCTTTTTCTAAAATATTAACTGTACTTTTGACGGAATTAGATGTTGAAGTTTCTACTTCCTTTAATTTTTCTTCTATTTTTGAAATTAATGGAGTATTACCATCTGGGAGTTCTAATTTATTTGAACGTCTTATTTTGAATGAAGGTTTTGCAATCTCATCTAAAAAGTTTGGTTTATCTCTCTTAGTATCATTAATATCTAAGTTTTCTAGTTTTTCGGTTAAGGAATCAACTTCTTGTTTTTTAACAATTGCTTCAACTTGAGTAGAGACCATATTGACCTGTTGAGACACTGTACGTAATACTTGATTTGTATAATTATTTCGATGATATACCTTTCTAATATCACTTAGCATTTCTTGACTAGTTTCTAGATCATTTCTACCTATTTTGAATGGGACTGCTGGAATATTACCTTCAGGGGTATTCAATACGATTTCTTGTAATGGAGGGGTAAAAGAAATAAGCGTTTTACCATTTAAGAGGGTCCATTTTTTTACAAAATTAATATTAGTGTTTATTTCTTTAACTTGAAATGAGTCTAGAGGATTATTATCTAAGGCAAACATAGCCTACCAATTAAAGAAA
>JAKOGI010005354.1:0-13292 GCA_029747015.1 Carnegiea gigantea | reverse complement strand
ATGCATGGGGTTTCGTCCGTGTGTTGTATTAAAAAACGACCTCTGATGTGGTTTTCAGGGCCTGGACGAGTCCGTAGGGGAATTTCGGTAATTTCAAGTGAACATGGGCGGAAGGCCTGACTTGGATGCTTTTTCCTCGTCCTGGTCAGTTCTCATCCGACGACCACAGCAAATGAAACGAGAAGGATCGGTGCTTTTAAGAAAGGAAAAAACAACGGAAAAGGGGTGCAACCCGAGGACTTCCCAGGAGGTCACCCATCCTAGTACTACTCTCGCCCAAGTACGCTTAACTGCGACAGTTCTGATGGGATCCGGTGCATTAATACCACAAAAATAATTTAATGTTTTAAACATTTAAAAAAATAAAAAAAAAAGGGATGTGATCGCACCCATTAGAAATCTGGCGGAACAAATCTTTTATAAGAGTGCACGCAGGCTGCCGAGTCGCTCATACATCGCGCCAAATCTAAAAAGTTCGCAAGTTCGTAACTGACAGCTCGGAAGCGGCGAGCTAAGAGTTCGTTACGGACGGTAGCTCGACCGCCTTCATCGCCACGTGCGAGCATTGGGTTTCGTCCATGTGTTGCAGTAAAAAAGGGCCTCTAATGTGGTTTTCAGTGCCAGGCGGCGTCCGTAAAGGAATTTCGGCAATTTTGATTGAACAACGACGGAAGGCCTGATTTGGAAGCTTTTTCCTCGTCCTGGTCAGTCCTCATCCGGCGGCCGCAGCAAATGAAACGAGAAAGATCGGTGGTTTTGAGAAAGAAAAAACAACGAAAAAGAGGTGCAACACGAGGACTTCCCAGGAGGTCACCCATCCCAGTACTACTCTCGCCCAAGCACGCTTAACTGCGTTGTTCTGATGGGATCCGGTGCATTAGTGCTGGTATCATCGCACCCATCGAATTCTTGCGAACAAGTCTTTTAGAGTTAAGCGGCTGCCGAGTGCTCATAGATCGCGGCCAAATTCTAAAAGAGTTCGTCACGGACGGTAGCTCGACCGCTCTATCGCCCCGTGCGAGAATTGGGTTTCGTCCTTGTGTGTTGCATTAAAACGGGGCCTCTAATGTGGTTTTCAGTGCCAGGCGGCGTCCGTAAAGGAATTTCGGTAATTTCGATTAAACAAGGACGGAAGGCCTGAATTGGAAGCTTTTTCCTCGTCCTGGCCAGTCCTCATCCGTCGGCCGCAGCAAATGAAACGAGAAAGATCGGTGGTTTTGAGAAAGAAAAAACAACGAAAAAGGGGTGCAACACGAGGACTTCTGAGGAGGTCACCCATCCCGGTACTACTCTCGCCCAAGCGCGCTTAACTGCGGAGTTCTGATGGGATCCGGTGCATTAGTGCTGGTGTGATCGCACCCATCGAATTCTTGCGGAACAAATATTTCATTGAGGGTACGCGGCCGCTGAGTTGCGCACAAAGCACGCCGAGTCGCTCATAGATCGCGCCAAATCTAAAGAGTTCGCAAGTTCGTAACTGAGAGCTCGGAAGCGGCGAGCTAAGAGTGCGTTACGGACGGTAGCTCGACCGCCTTCATCGCCCCGTGCGAGCATTGGGTTTCGTCCGTATGTTGCAGTAAAAAGGAACCTCTAATGTGGTTTTCAGTGCCAGGAGGCGTCCGTGGAGGAATTTCGGTAATTTCGAGTGAACAAGGGCGGAAGGCCTGATTTGAAAGCTTTTTCCTCGTCCCGGTCAGTTCCCATCCGACGGCCGCAGCAATTGAAACGAGAAAGTCCGGTGCTTTTTAAGAAAGAAAAAAATAACGAAAAAGGGGTGCAACACGAGGACTTCCCAGGGGGTCACCCATCCTAGTACTACTCTCGCCCAAGCACGCTTAATTGCACATTTCTGATGGGATGCGGTGCATTAGTGCTGGGATGATCGCACCCATTGGATTCTTGCTGAACAAACGTTTCATTGAGGGTGAGCGGCCGTTGAGTTGTGCATGCAGCACGCCAGCTCCAAAGAGATCGCAAGTTCGTAACTGGCAGCTCGGAAGCGGCGAGCTAAGAGTGCGTTATGGACGGTAGCTCGACCACCCTCATCGCCCCGTGCATGCATGGGGTTTTCGTCCGTGTGTTGTATTAAAAAACGATCTCTGATGTGGTTTTCAGGGCCTGGACGCGTCCATAGGGGAATTTCGGTAATTTCAAGTGAACATGGGCGGAAGGCCTTACTTGGATGCTTTTTCCTCGTCCTGGTCAGTTCTCATCCGACGGCCGCAGCAGATGAAACGATAAAGACCGGCGCTTTTAAGGAAGAAAAAAACAACAAAAAGGGGGTGCAACACGATGACTTCCCAGGAAGTCACCCATCCTAGTACTACTCTCGCCCAAGCACGCTTAACTGCGCAGTTCTGATGGGATCCGGTGCATTAATGCTGGGATGATCGCACCCATTAGAACCTGGCGGAACAAATCTTTTATAGAGTGCACGCCTGCCGAGTCGCTCATACATCGCGCCAAATCTAAAGAGTTCGCAAGTTCGTAACTGACAGCTCGGAATCGGCGAGCTTAGAGTTCGTTACGGACGGTAGCTCGACCGCCTTCCTCGCCCTGTGCGGGCATTGGGTTTCGTCCGCGTGCTGCAGTAAAAGGGGGCCTCCAATGTGGTTTTCAGTGCCAGGCGGCGTCCGTAAAGGAATTTCGGTAATTTCGATTGAACAAGGACGGAAGGCCTAATTTGGAAGCTTTTTCCTCGTCCTGGTCAGTCCTCATCCGGCGGCCACAGCAAATGAAACGAGAAAGATCGGTGGTCTTAAGAAAGAAAAAACAACGAAGAAGGGGTGCAACACGAGGACTTCGGAGGTGGTCACCCATCCGAGTACCACTCTTGCCCAAGCACGCTTAACTGCGGAGTTCTGATGGGATCCGGTGCATTAGTGTTGGTATGATCGCACCCATCGAGTTCTTGCGGAACAAATGTTTCATTAAGATCGGTGCTTTTAAGAAAGAAAAAAATAACGAGAAAGACCGCAGCAGATGAATCCTAGTAGTACTCTCGCCCAAGCACGCTTTATTGCGCATTTCTGATTGGATCCGGTGCATTAGTGCTGGGATGATCGCACCCATTGGATTCTTGCGGAACAAATGTTTCATTGAGGGTGAGCGGCCGTTGAGTTGTGCATGCAGCACGCCAGCTCCAAAGAGATCGCAAGTTCGTAACTCGCATGCATCGGGTTTCGTCCGTGTGTTGTATTAAAAAACGACCTCTGATGTGGTTTTCAGGGCCTGGACGCGTCCGTAGGGGAATTTCGGTAATTTCAAGTGAACATGGGCGGAAGGCCTGACTTGGATGCTTTTTCCGCGTCCTGGTCAGTTCTCATCCGACGGCCACAGCAGATGAAACGAGAAAGATCGGCGCTTTTAAGGAAGAAAAATACAACGAAAAGGGGGTGCAACACGAGGACTTCCCAGGAGGTCACCCATCCTAGCACTACTCTCGCCCAAGCACGTTTAACTGCGCAGCTATGATGGGATCCGGTGCATTAATGCTGGGATGATCGCACCCATTAGAAGCTGGCGGAACAAATCTTTTATAGAGTGCACGCGGCTGCTGAGTCGCTCATACATCGCGCCAAATCTAAAGAGTTCGCGAGTTCGTAACTGACAGCTCGGAAGCGGCAAGCTAAGAGTGCGTTACGGACGGTAGCTCGACCGCCTTCATCGCCCCGTGCGAGCATTGGGTTTCGTCCGTGTGTTGCAGCAAAAAGTGGCCTCTAATGTGGTTTTTAGTGCCAGGCGGCGTCTGTAAAGGAATTTCTGTAATTTCGATTGAACAAGGACGGAAGGCCTGATTTGGAAGTTTTTTACTCGCCCTAGTCAGTCCTCATCGGGCGGTCGCAGCAAATGAAACGAGAAAGATCGGTGGTTTTGAGAAAGAAAAAATAACGAAAAAGGGGTGCAACACGAGGACCTCCCAGGAGGTCACCCATCCTAGCACTACTCTCGCCCAAGCACGCTTAACTGCGCAGTTCTGATGGGATCCGGTGCATTAATCTTGGATGATCGCACCAATTAGAACCTGGCGGAACAAATCTTTTATAGAGTGCATGCGGCTGCCGAGCCGCTCATACATCGCGCCAAAATATAAAGAGTTCGCAAGTTCGTAACTGACAGCTCGGAAGCGGCGAGCTAAGAGTGCGTTAGGGACGGTAGCTCGACCGCCTTCATCGCCCCGTGCGAGCATTGGGTTTCGTCCGTGTGTTGCAGTAAAAAGGGGCCTCTTATGTGGTTTTCAGTGCCAGGAGGCGTCCGTGGAGGAATTTCGGTAATTTCGAGTGAACAAGGGCGGAAGGCCTGATTTGAAAGCTTTTCCTCGTCCCGGTCAGTTCCCATCCGACGGCCGCAGCAAATGAAACGAGAAAGACCGGTGCTTTTAAGAAAGAAAAAATTAACGAAAAAGGGGTGCAACACGAGGACTTCCCGGGGGGTCACCCATCCTAGTACTACTCTCGCCCAAGCACGCCTAATTGCGCATTTCTGATTGGATCCGGTGCATTAGTGCTGGGATGATCGCACCCATTGGATTCTTGCGGAACAAATGTTTCATTGAGGGTGAGCGGCCGTTGAGTTGCGCATACAGCACGCCAGCTCCAAAGAGATCGCAAGTTCGTAACTGGCAGCTCGGAAGCGGCGGGCTAAGAGTGCGTTACGGACGGTAGCTCGACCACCCTCATCGCCCCGTGCATGCATGGTGTTTCGTCCGTGTGTTGTATTAAAAAACGACCTCTGATGTGGTTTTCAGGGCCTGGACGCGTCCGTAGGGGAATTTCAGTAATTTCAAGTGAACATGGGCGGAAGGCCTGACTTTGATGCTTTTTCCTCGTCCTGGTCAGTTCTCATCCGACGGCCGCAGCAGATGAAACGAGAAAGATCGGCGCTTTTAAGGAAAAAAAAACAACGAAAAGGGGGTGCAACACGAGGACTTCCCAGGAGGTCGCCCATCCTAGTATTACTCTCGCCCAAGCACGCTTCACTGCGCAGTTCTGATGGGATCCGGTGCATTAATGCTGGGATGATCGCACCCATTAGAATTTGGCGGAACAAATCTTTTATAGAGTGCACGCGGCTGCCGAGTCGCTCATACATCGCGCCAAATCTAAAGAGTTCGCGAGTTCGTAACCGACAGCTCAGAAGCGACGAGCTAAGAGTTCGTTACTGACGGTAGCTCGACCGCCTTCATCGCCCGGAGCGAGCATTGTGCTTCGTCCGTGTGTTGCAGTAAAAAGGGGCCTCTAATGTGGTTTTTAGTGCCAGGCGGCGTCCGTAAAGGACTTTCGGTAATTTCGATTGAACACGGAAGGCCTGATTTGGAAGCTTTTTCCTCGTCCTGGTCAGTCCTCATCCGGCGGCCGCAGCAAATGAAACGAGAAAGATCGGTGATTTTGAGAAAGAAAAAACAACGAAAAAGGGGTGCAACACGAGGACTTCCCAGGAGGTCACCCATCCCAGTACTACTCTCGCCCAAGCACGCTTAACTGCGGAGTTCTGATGGGATCCGGTGCATTAGTGCTGGTATGATCGCACCCAGCGAATTCTTGCGAAACAAATGTTTCACTGAGGGTACGCGGCTGCTGAGTTGCGCATAAAGCACGCCGGCTCCAAAGAGGTCGCAAGTTCGTAACTGACAACTCGGAAGAGGCGAGCTAAGCGTGCGTTACGGACGGTAGCTCGACCACCTTCATAGCCCCGTGCATGCATGGGGTTTCGTCCGTGCGTTGCAGTAAAAAGGGGCCTCTGATGTGTTTTTCAGGGCCACGAGGCGTACGTAGGGGAATTTCGGTAATTTCGACTGAACATAGGCGGATGGCCTGATTTGGATGCTTTTTCCACGTACTGGTCAGTTCTTATCCGCTGGCCACAGCAAATGAAACGAGAAAGATCGGCGCTTCTAAGAAAGAAAAAAACAACGAAAAAGGGGTGCAACACGAGGACTTCCCAGGAGGTCACCCATCCTAGCGCTACTCTCGCCCCAGCACGCTTAACTGCGGAGTTCTGATGGGATCCGGTGCATCAGTGCTGGTATGATCGCACCCATCGGAATCTGACGGAACAAGTCTTTTATAGAGTGTGCGCGGCTGCCGAGTCGCTCATACATCGCGCCAAATCTAAAGAGTTCGCAAGTTCGTAACTGACAGCTCGGAAGCGGCGAGCTAAGGGGGCGTTACGGACGGTAGCTCGACCGCCTTCATCGCCCCGTGCGAGCATTGGGTTTCGTCCGTGTGTTGCAGTAAAAAGGGGCCCCTAATGTGGTTTTCAGTGCCAGGAGGTGTCCGTGGAGGAATTTCGGTAATTTCGAGTGAACAAGGGCGGAAGGCCTGATTTGAAAGCTTTTTCCTCGTCCCGGTCAGTTCCCATCCGACGGCCGCAGCAAATGGAACGAGAAAGACCGGTGCTTTTAAGAAAGAAAAAAAATAACGAAAAGGGGGTGCAACACGAGGACTTCCCAGGGGGTCACCCATCCTAGTACTACTCTCGCCCAAGCACGCTTAATTGCGCATTTCTGATGGGATTCGGTGCATTAGTGCTGGGATGATCGCACCCATTGGATTCTTGCAGAACAAATGTTTCATTGAGGGTGAGCGGCCGTTGAGTTGTGCATACAGCACGCCGGCTCCAGAGAGATCGCAAGTTCGTAACTGGCAGCTCGGAAGCGGTGAGCTAAGAGTGCGTTACGGACGGTAGCTCGACCACCCTCATCGCCCATGCATGGGGTTTCGTCCGTGTGTTGCATTAAAAAACGACCTCTGATGTGGGTTTCAGGGCCTGGACGCGTCCGTAGGGGAATTTCGGTAATTTCAAGTGAACATGGGCGGAAGGCCTGACTCGGATGCTTTTTCCTCGTCCTGGTCAGTTCTATCCGACGGCCGCAGCAGATGAAACGAGAAAGATCGGCGCTTTTAAGGAAGAAAAAAACAACGAAAAGGGGGTGCAACACGAGGACTTCCCAGGAGATCACCCATCCTAGTACTACTCTCGCCCAACCACGCTTAATTGCGCATTTCTGATGGGATCCGGTGCATTAGTACCGGGATGATCGCACCCATTGGATTCTTGCGGAACCAATGTTTCATTGAGGGTGAGCGGCTGTTGAGTCGTGCATACAGCACGCCAGCTCCAAAGAGATCGCATGTTCGTAACTGGCAGCTCGGAAGCGGCGAGCTAAGAGTGCGTTACGGACGGTAGCTCGACCACCCACATCGCCCCGTGCATGCATGGGGTTTCGTCCGTGTGTTGTATTAAAAAACGACCTCTGATGTGGTTTTCAGGGCCTGGACGCGTCCGTAGGGGAATTTCGGTAATTTCAAGTGAACATCGGCGGAATGCCTGACTTGGATGCTTTTTCATCGTCCTGGTCAGTTCTCATCCGACGGCCGCAGCAGATGAAACGAGAAAGATCGGCGCTTTTAAGGAAGAAAAAAACAACGAAAAGGGGGTGCAACACGAGGACTTCCCAGGAGGTCACCCATCCTAGTACTACTCTCGCCCAAGCACGCTTAACTGCGGAGTTCTGATGGGATCCGGTGCATTAATGTGGGGATGATCGCACCCATTAGAATTTGGCGGAACAAATCTTTTATAGAGTGCACGCGGCTGCCGAGTCGCTCATACATCGCGCCAAATCTAAAGAGTTCGCAAGTTCGTAACTGACAGCTCGGAAGCGGCGAGCTAAGAGTTCGTTACGGACGGTAGCTCGACCGCCTTCATCGCCCCGTGCGAGCATTGGGTTTCGTCCGTGTGTTGCAGTAAAAAGGGGCCTCTAATGTGGTTTTCAGTGCCAGGCGGCGTCCGTGAAGGAATTTCGGTAATTTCGATTGAACAAGGACGGAAGGCCTGATTTGGAAGCTTTTTCCTCGTCCTGGTCAGTCCTCATCCGGCGGCCGCAGCAAATGAAACGAGAAAGATCGGTGGTTTGAGAAAGAAAAAACAACGAAAAAGGGGTGCAACACGAGGACTTCCCAGGAGGTCACCCATCCCAGTACTACTCTCGCCCAAGCACGCTTAACTGCGGAGTTATGATGGGATCCGATGCATCAGTGCTGATATGATCGCACCCATCGAATTCTTGCGGAACAAATGTTTCATTGAGGGCACGCGGCCGCTGAGTTGCGCATAAAGCACGCCGGCTACAAAGAGGTCGCAAGTTCGTAACTGTCAACTCGGAAGCGGCGAGCTAAGCGTGCGTTACGGACGGTAGCTCGACCACCTTCATCGCCCTGTGCATGCATGGGGTTTCGTTCGTGCGTTGCTGTAAAAAGGGGCCTCTGATGTGTTTTTCAGGGCCACGAGGCGTCCGTAGGGGAATTTCGGTAATTTCAAGTGAACATGGGCGGAAGGCCTGACTTGGATGCTTTTTCCTCGTCCTGGTCAGTTCTCATCCGACGGCCGCAGCAGATGACGAGAAAGATCGGCGCTTTTAAGGAAGAAAAAAACAACGAAAGGGGGGTGCAACACGAGGACTTCCCAGGAGGTCACCCATCCTAGTACTACTCTCGCCCAAGCACGCCTAACTGCGCAGTTCTGATGGGATCCGGTGCATTAATGCTGGGATGATCGCACCCATTAGAATCCGGCGGAACAAATCTTTTATAGAGTGCACGCGGCTGCCGAGTCGCTCATACATCGCGCCAAATCTAAAGAGTTCTCAAGTTCGTAACTGACAGCTCGGAAGCGGCGAGCTAAGAGTTCGTTACGGACGGTAGCTCGACCGCCTTCATCGCCCCGTGCGGGCATTGGGTTTCGTCCGTGTGTTGCAGTAAAAAGTGGCCTCTAATGTGGTTTTTAGTGCCAAGCGGCGTCTGTAAAGGAATTTCTGTAATTTCGATTGAACAAGGACGGAAGGCCTGATTGGAAGTTTTTTACTCGCCCTGGTCAGTCCTCATCGGGCGGCCGCAGCAAATGAAACGAGAAAGATCAGTGGTTTTGAGAAAGAAAAAATAACGAAAAAGGGGTGCAACACGAGGACTTCCCAGGAGGTCACCCATCCTAGCACTACTATCGCCCAAGCACGCTTAACTGCAGAGTTCTGATGGGATCCGGTGCATCAGTGCTGGTATGATCGCACCCATCGGAATCTGACGGAACAAGTCTTTTATAGAGTGTGCGCGGCTGCCGAGTCGCTCATATATCGCGCCAAATCTAAACAGTTCGCAAGTTCGTAACTGACAGCTCGGAAGCGGCGAGCTAAGAGTGCGTTACGGACGGTAGCTCGACCGCCTTCATCGCCCCGTGCGAGCATTGGGTTTCGTCCGTGTGTTGCAGCAAAAAGTGGCCTCCAATGTGGTTTTTAGTGCCTGGCGGCGTCTGTAAAGGAATTTCTGTAATTTCGATTGAACAAGGACGGAAGGCCTGATTTGGAAGTTTTTTACTCGTCCTGGTCAGTCCTCATCGGGCGGTCGCAGCAAATGAAACGAGAAAGATCGGTGGTTTTGAGAAAGAAAAAATAACGAAAAAGGGGTGCAACACGAGGACTTCCCCGGAGGTCACCCATCCTAGCACTACTCTCGCCCAAGCACGCTTAACTGCGCAGTTCTGATGAGATCCGGTGCATTAATGCTGGGATGATCGCACCAATTAGAACCTGGCGGAACAAATCTTTTATAGAGTTCGCAAGTTCGTAACTGACAGCTCGGAAGCGGCGAGCTAAGAGTGCGTTATGGACGGTAGCTCGACCGCCTTCATTGCCCCGTGCGAGCATTGGGTTTCGTCCGTGTGTTGCAGTAAAAAGGGGCCTCTAATGTGGTTTTCAGTGCCAGGAGGCGTCCGTGGAGGAATTTCGGTAATTTCGAGTGACCAAGGGCGGAAGGCCTGATTTGAAAGCTTTTTCCTCGCCCCGGTCAGTTCCCATCCGACGGCCGCAGCAAATGAAACGAGAAAGACCGGTGCTTTTAAGAAAGAAAAAATTAACGAAAAAGGGGTGCAACACGAGGACTTCCCAGGGGGTCACCCATCCTAGTACTACTCTCGCCTAAGCACGCCTAATTGCGCATTTCTGATTGGATCCGGTGCATTAGTGCTGGGATGATCGCACCCATTGGATTCTTGCGGAACAAATGTTTCATTGAGGGTGAGCGGCCGTTGATTTGTGCATACAGCACGCCAGCTCCAAAGAGATCGCAAGTTCGTAACTGGCAGCTCGGAAGCGGCGAGCTAAGAGTGCGTTACGGACGATAGCTCGACCACCCTCATCGCCCCGTGCATGCATGGGGTTTCGTCCGTGTGTTGTATTAAAAAACGACCTCTGATGTGGTTTTCTGGGCTTGGACGCGTCCGTAGGGGAATTTCAGTAATTTCAAGTGAACATGGGCGGAAGGCCTGACTTGGATGCTTTTTCCTCGTCCTGGTCAGTTCTCATCCGACGGCCGCAGCAGATTAAACGAGAAAGATCGGCGCTTTTAAGGAAGAAAAAAACAACGAAAAGGGGGTGCAACACGAGGACTTCCCATGAGGTCACCCATCCTAGCACTACTCTCGCCCAAGCACGCTTAACTGCGCTGTTCTGATGGGATCCGGTGCATTAATGCTGGGATGATCGCACCCATTAGAATTTGGCGGAACAAATCTTTTATAGAGTGCACGCGGCTGCCGAGTCGCTCATACATCGCGCCAAATCTAAAGAGTTCGCGAGTTCGTAACCGACAGCTCAGAAGCGACGAGCTAAGAGTTCGTTACTGACGGTAGCTCGACCGCCTTCATCGCCCGGAGCGAGCATTGTGCTTCGTCCGTGTGTTGCAGTAAAAAGGGGCCTCTAATGTGGTTTTTAGTGCCAGGCGGCGTCCGTAAAGAAATTTCGGTAATGTCGATTGAACAAGGACGGAAGGCCTGATTTGGAAGCTTTTTCCTCGTCCTGGTCAGTCCTCATCCGGCGGCCGCAGCAAATGAAACGAGAAAGATCGGCGGTTTTGAGAAAGAAAAAACAACGAAAAAGGGGTGCAACACGAGGACTTCCCAAGAGGTCACCCATCCCAGTACTACTCTCGCCCAAGCACGCTTAACTGCGGAGTTCTGATGGGATCCGGTGCATTAGTGCTGGTACGGTCGCACACATCGAATTCTTGCGGAACAAATGTTTCATTGAGGGTACGCGGCCGCTGAGTTGCGCATAAAGCACGCCGGCTCCAAAGAGGTTGCATGTTCGTAACTGACAACTCGGAAGAGGCGAGCTAGACGTGCGTTACGGACGGTAGCTCGACCACCTTCATCGCCCCGTGCATGCATGGGGTTTCGTTCGTGCGTTGCTGTAAAAAGGAGCCTCTGATGTGTTTTTCAGGGCCGCGAGGCGTCCGTAGGGGAATTTCGGTAATTTCGACTGAACGTAGGCGGATGGCCTGATTTGGATGCTATTTCCGCGTCCGGGTCAGTTCTTATCTGCTGGCCGCAACAATTGAAACGAGAAAGATCGGCGCTTCTAAGAAAGAAAAAAACAACGAAAAAGGGGTGCAACACGAGGACTTCCCAGGAGGTCACCCATCCTAGCGCTACTCTCGCCCCAGCACGCTTAACTGCGGAGTTCTGATGGGATCCGGTGCATCAGTGCTGGTATGATCGCACCCATTGGAATCTGACGAAACAAGTCTTTTATAGAGTGTGCGCGGCTGCCGAGTAGCTCATACATCGCGCCAAATCTAAAGAGTTCGCAAGTTCGTAACTGACAGCTCGGAAGCGGCGAGCTAAGAGTTGGTTACGGACGGTAGCTCGACCGCCTTCATCGCCCCGTGCGAGCATTGGGTTTCGTCCGTGTGTTGCAGTAAAAGGGGCCTCAATGTGGCATTCAGGCCGGAGGTGTCACGTGGAGGAATTTCGGTAATTAGCGAGTGAACAAGGGCGGAGGCCTGATTTGAAAGCTTTTTCCTCGTCCAACCTGGTCATTTCCCACCGACGGCCGCGCAAATGGAAACGAGAAACGACGGTGCTTTTAAGGAAGAAAAAAACAGCGAAAAGGGGGTGCAACACGAGGACTTCCCAGGAGATCACCCATCCTAGTACTACTCTCGCCCAACCACGCTTAATTGCGCATTTCGGATGGGATCCGGTGCATTAGTACCGGGATGATCGCACCCATTGGATTCTTGCGGAACAAATGTTTCATTGAGGGTGAGCGGCCGTTGAGTTGTGCATACAGCACGCCAGCTCCAAAGAGATCGCAAGTTCGTAACTGGCAGCTCGGAAGCGGCGAGCTAAGAGGGCGTTACGGACGGTAGCTCGACCACCCTCATCGCCCCGTGCATGCATGGGGTTTCGTCCGGGTGTTGTATTAAAAAACGACCTCTGATGTGGTTTTCAGGGCCTGGACGCGTCCGTAGGGGAATTTCGGTAATTTCACGTGAACATGGGCGGAAGGCCTGACTTGGATGCTTTTTCCTCGTGCTGGTCAGCTCTCATCCGACGGCCGCAGCAGATGAAACGAGAAAGATCGGCGCTTTTAAGGAAAAAAAACAACGAAAAGGGGGCGCAACACGAGGACTTCCCAGGAGGTCACCCATCCTAGTACTACTCTCGCCCAAGCACGCTTAACTGCGCAGTTCCGATGGGATCCGGTGCAGTAATGTGGGGATGATAGCACCCATTAGAATTTGGCGGAACAAATCTTTTATAGAGTGCACGCGGCTGCCGAGTCGCTCATACATCGCGCCAAATCTAAAGAGGTCGCAAGTTCGTAACTGACAGCTCGGAAGCGGCGAGCTAAGAGTGCGTTACGGACGGTAGCTCGACCGCCTTCATCGCCCCGTGCGAGCATTGGGTTTCGTCCGTGTGTTGCAGTAAAAGGGGCCTCTAATGTGGTTTTCAGTGCCAGACGGCGTCCGTAAAGGAATTTCGGTAATTTCGATTGAACAAGGACGGAAGGCCTGATTTGGAAGCTTTTTCCTCGTCCTGGTCAGTCTTCATCCGGCGGCCGCAGCAAATGAAACGAGAAAGATCGGTGGTTTTGAGAAAGAAAAAACAACGAAAAAGGGGTGCAACACGACGACTTCTCAGGAGGTCACCCATCCCAGTACTACTCTCGGCCAAGCACGCTTAACTGCGGAGTTCTGATGGGATCCGGTGCATTAGGGCTGGTATGATCGCACCCATCGAATTCTTGCGGAACAAATGTTTCATTGAGTGTACGCGGCCGTTGAGTTGCGCATAGAGAACGCCGGCTCCAAAGAGGTCGCAAATTCGTAACTGACAACTCGGAAGAGGCGAGCTACGCGTGCGTTACGGACGGTAGCTCGACCACCTTCCTCGCCCCGTGCATGCATGGGGTTTCGTCCGTGCGTTGCAGTAAAAAGGGGCCTCTGATGTGTTTT
>JAKOGI010005353.1:0-13302 GCA_029747015.1 Carnegiea gigantea | reverse complement strand
CAACACACGGACGAACCCCAATGCTCGCACGGGGCGATCAAGGCGGTCGAGCTACCGTCCGTAACGCACTCTTAGCTCCCCGCTTCTACGAACTTGCAAACTCTTTAGATTTGGCGCGATCTATGAGCGACTCGACATCCCCGCACACTCTATAAAAGACTTGTTCCGCCAGATTCCGATGGGTGCGATCATGCCAGCAATGATGCACCGGATCCCATCAGAACTCCGCAGTTAAGCGTGCTTGGGCGAGAGTAGTGCTAGGATGGGTGACCTCCTGGGATGTCCTCGTGTTGCACCCCTTTTTCGTTGTTTTTTTTTTTTCCTTAGAAGCGCCGATCTTTCTCGTTTCATTTGCTGTGGCCAGCGGATAAGAACTGACCAGGACGTGGAAAAGCATCCAAATCAGGCCATCCGCCTATGTTCAGTCGAAATTACCGAAATTCCCCTACGGACTCCTCGTGGCCCTGAAAAACACATCAGAGGCCCCTTTTTACTGCAACGCACGGACGACACCCCATGCATGCACGGGGCGATGAAGGTGGTCGAGCTACCGTCCGTAACGCACGCTTAGCTCGCCTCTTCCGAGTTGTCAGTTACGAACTTGCGACCTCTTTGGAGCCGGCGTGCTGTATGCGCAACTCAGCGGCCGCGTACCCTCAATGAAACATTTGTTCCGCAAGAACTCGATGGGTGCGATCATACCAGCACTAATGCACCGGATCCCATCAGAACTCCGCAGTTAAGCGTGCTTGGGCGAGAGTAGTGCTAGGATGGTGACCTCCTGGGAAGTCCTCGTGTTGCACCCCCTTTTCGTTGTTTTTTTCTTTCTTAGAAGCGCCGATCTTTCTCGTTTCATTTGCTGTGGCCAGCGGATTAGAACTGACCAGGACGTGGAAAAAGCATCCAAATCAGGCCATCCCCCTATGTTCAGTTGAAATTACCGAAATTCCCCTACGGGCGCCTCGTGGCCCTGAAAAACACATCAGAGGCCCCTTTTTACTGCAACGCACGGACGAAACCCCATGCATGCCCGGGGCGATGAAGGTGGTCGAGCTACCGTCCGTAACGCACGCTTAGCTCGCCTCTTCCGAGTTGTCAGTTACGAACTTGCGGCCTCTTTGGAGCGGGCGTGCCTTATGCGCAACTCAGCCGCGTACCCTCAATGAAACATTTGTTCCGCAAGAATTTGATTGGTGCGATCCTACCAGCACTAATGCACCGGATCCCATCAGAACTCCGCAGTTAAGCGTGCTTGGGCGAGAGTAGTACTGGGGTGGGTGACCTCCTGGGAAGTCCTCGTGTTGCACCCCTTTTTCGTTGTTTTTTCTTTCTCAAAACCACCGATCTTTCTCGTTTCATTTGCTGCGGCCACCGGATGAGGACTGACCAGGACGAGGAAAAAGCTTCCAAATCAGGCCTTCCGTCCTTGTTCAATCGAAATTACCGAAATTCGTTTACGGACGCCGCCTGGCACTGAAAACCACATTAGAGGCCCCTTTTTACTGTAACACACGGACGAAACCCAATGCTCGCACGGGGCGATGACGGCGGTCGAGCTACCGTCCGTAACGAACTCGTAGCTCGCCGCTTCCGAGCTGTCAGTTACGAACTTGCAAACTCTTTAGATTTGGCGCGATGTATGAGCGACTCGGCAGCCGCGTGCACTCTATAAAAGATTTGTTCCGCCAGATTCTAATGGGTGCGATCATCCCAGCATTAAAGCACCGGATCCCATCAGAACTGCGCAGTTAAGCGTGCTTGGGCGAGAGTAGTACTAGGATGGGTGACCTCCTGGGAAGTTCTCGTGTTGAACCCCCTTTTCGTTGTTTTTTCTTCCGTAAAAGCGTCGATCTTTCTCGTTTCATCTGCGGCGGCCGTCGGATGAGAACTGACCAGGACGAGGAAAAAGCATCCAAGTCAGGCCTCCCGCCCATGTTCACTGGAAAGTACCGAAATTCCCCTACGGATGCGTCCAGGCCCTGAAAACCACATCAGAGGTCGTTTTTTAATACAACACACGGACGAAACCCCATGCATGCACGGGGCGATGAGGGTGGTCGAGCTATCGTCCGTAACGCACTCTTAGCTCGCCGATTCCGAGCTGCCAGTTACGAACTTGCGATCTCTTTGGAGCTGGCGTGCTGCATGCACAACTCAACGGCCACTCACCCTCAATGAAACATTTGTTCCGCAAGAATCCAATGGGTGCGATCATCCCAGCACTAATGCACCAGATAACATCAGAAATGCGCAATTAAGCGTGCTTGGGCGATAGTAGTACTAGGATGGATGACCCCCTGGGAAGTCCTCGTGTTGCACCCCTTTTTCGTTATTTTTTTCTTTCTTAAAAGCACCGGTCTTTCTCGTTTCATTTGCTGCCGCCGTCGGATGGGAATTGACCGGGATGAGGAAAAAGCTTTCAAATCAGGCCTTCCGCCCTTGTTCACTCGAAATTACCGAAATTCCACCACGGACGCCTCCTGGCACTAAAAACCACATTAGAGGCCCCTTTTTACTGCAACACACGGACGAAACCCAATGCTCGCACGGGGCGATGAAGGCGGTCGAGCTACCGTCCGTAAAGCACTCTTAGCTCGCCGCTTCCGAGCTGTCAGTTACGAACTTGCGAACTCTTTAGATTTGGCGCGATCTATGAGCGACTCGGCAGCCGCGTACACTCTATAAAATACTTGTTCCGCCATATTCCGGTGGGTGCGATCATACCAGCACTGATGCACCGGATCCCATCAGAACTCCGCAGTTAAGCGTGCTTGAGCGAGAGTAGTGCTGGGATTGGTGACCTCCTGGGAAGTCCTCGTGTTGCACCCCTTTTTCGTTGTTTTTTCTTTCTCACAACCGCCGATCTTTCTCGTTTGATTTGTTGCGGCCGTCGGATGGGAACTGACCGGGACGAGGAAAAAGCTTTCAAATCAGGCCTTCCGCCCTTGTTCACTCGAAATTACCGAAAATCCTCCACGGACGCCCCCTGGCACTGAAAACCACATTAGAGGCCCCTTTTTACTGCAACACACGGACGAAACACAATGCTCGCACGGGGCGATGAAGGCGGTCGAGCTACCGTCCGTAACGCACTCTTAGCTCGCCGCTTCCGAGCTGTCAGTTACGAACTTGCGAACTCTTTAGATTTTGCGCGATGTATGAGCGACTCGGCAGCCGCGTGCACTCTATAAAAGATTTGTTCCGCCAGACCCGAATGGGTGCGATCATCCCAGCACTGATGCACCGGGTCCCATCAGAACTTCGCAGTTAAGCGTGCTTGGGCGAGAGTAGTACTGGGATGGGTGACCTCCTGGGAAGTCCTCGTGTTGCACCCCTTTTTCGTCGTTTTTTCTTTCTCAAAGCCACCGATCTTTCTCGTTTCATGTGCTGCGGCCGCCGGATGAGGACTGACCAGGACGAGGAAAAAGCTTCCAAGTCAGGCCTTCCGCCCATGTTCACTTGAAATTACCGAAATTCCCCTACGGATGCGTCCATGCCTTGTAAACCACATCAGAGGTCGTTTTTTAATACAACACACGGACGAAACCCCATGCATGCACGGGGCGATCAGGGTGGTCGAGCTACCGTTCGTAATGCACTCTTAGCTCGCCGCTTCCGAGCTGCCAGTTACGAACTTGCGATCTCTTTGGAGCTGGCGTGCTGTGTGCACAACTCAACGGCCGCTCACCCTCAATGAAACATTTGTTCCGCAAGAATCCAATGGGTGCGATCATCCCAGCACTAATGCACCGAATCCCATCAGAAATGCGCAATTAAGCGTGCTTGTGCGAGAGTAGTACTAGGATGGGTGACCCCCTGGGAAGTCCTCGTGTTGCACCCCTTTTTCGTTTTTTTTTTCTTTCTTAAAAGCACCGGTCTTTATCGTTTCATTTGCTGCGGCCGTCGGATGGGAACTGACCGGGGCGAGGAAAAAGCTTTCAAATCAGGCCTTCCGCCCTTGTTCACTCAAAATTACCGAAATTCCTCCACGGACGCCTCCTTGCAATGAAAACCACATTAGAGGCCCCTTTTTACTGCAACACATGGACGAAACCCAATGCTCGCACGGGGCGATAAAGGCGGTCGAGCTACCGTCCGTAATGCACTCTTAGCTCACCGCTTCCGATAGATTTGACGCGATCTATGAGCGACTCGGCAGCCGTGTACACTCTATAAAAGGCTTGCTCCGCCAGATTCCGATGGGTGCAATCATACCAGCACTGATGCACCGGATCCCATCAGAACTCCGCAGTTAAGCGTGCTTGGGCGACAGTAGTGCTAGGATGGGTGACCTCCTGGGAAGTCCTCGTGTTGCACCCCTTTTTCGTTGTTTTTTTTCTTTCTTAGAAGCGCCGATCGTTCTCGTTTCATTTGCTGTGGCCAGCGGATAAGAACTGACCAGGACGTGGAAAAAGCATCCAAATCAGGCCATCCGCCTATGTTCAGTCGAAATTACCGAAATTCCCCTACGGACCCCTCGTGGCCCTGAAAAAAACATCAGAGGCCCCTTTTTACTGCAACGCACGGACGAAACCCCATGCATGCACGGGGCGATGAAGGGGGTCGAGCTACCGTCCGTAACGCACGCTTAGCTCGCCTCTTCCGAGTTGTCAGTTACGAACTTGCGACCTCTTTGGAGCGGGCGTGCTTTATGCGCAACTTAGCGGCCGCGTACCCTCAATGAAACATTTGTTCCGCAAGAATTCGATGGGTACGATCATACAAGCACTGATGCACCGGATCCCATCAGAACTCCGCAGTTAAGCATGCTTGGGCGAGAGTAGTGCTAGGATGGGTGACCTCCTGGGAAGTCCTCGTGTTGCACCCCTTTTTCGTTGTTTTTTCTTTCTCAAACCACCGATCTTTCTCGTTTCATTTGCTGCGGCCGCCGGATGAGGACTGACCCGGACGAGGAAAAAGCTTCCAAATCAGGCCTTCCGTCCTTGTTCAATCGAAATTACCGAAATTCCTTTACGGACGCCGCCTGGCACTGGAAACCACATTAGAGGCCCCTTTTTACTGCAACACACGGACGAAACCCAATGCTCGCACGGGGCGATGAAGGCGGTCGAGCTACCGTCCTTAACGAACTCTTAGCTCGCCGCTTCCGAGCTGTCAGTTACGAACTTGCGAACTCTTTAGATTTGGCGCAATATATGAGCGACTCGGCAGCCGCGTGCACTCTATGAAAGATTTTTTCCGCCAGATTCTAATGGGTGCGATCATCCCAGCATTAATGCACCAGATCCCATCAGAACTGCGCAGTTAAGCGTGCTTGGGCGAGAGTAGTACTAGGATGGGTGACCTCCTGGGAAGTCCTCGTGTTGCACCCCCTTTTCGTTGTTTTTTCTTCCTTAAAAGCGCCGATCTTTCTCGTTTCATCTGCTGCGGCTGTCGGATGAGAACTGACCAGCACGAGGAAAAAGCATCCAAGTCAGGCCTTCCGCCGATGTTCACTTGAAATTACCGAAATTCCCCTACGGACGCGTCCAGGCCCCGAAAACCACATCAGAGGTCGTTTTTTAATACAACACACGGACGAAACCCCATGCATGCACGGGGCGCTGAGGGTGGTCAAGCTACCGTCCGTAACGAACTCTTAGCACGCCGCTTCCGAGCTGTCAGTTACGAAGCTACGAACTCTTTAGATTTGGCGCAATGTATGAGCGACTCAGCAGGCGCGTGCACTCTATAAAAGATTTGTTCCGCCAGATTCTAATGGGTGCGATCATGCCAGCACTAATGCACCGGATCCCATCAGAACACCGCAGTTAAGCGTGCCTGGGCGAGGGTAGTACTAGGATGGGTGACCTCCTGGGAAGTCCTCGTGTTGCACCCCTTTTTCGTTGTTTTTTCTTTCTCAAAACCACCGATGTTTCTTGTTTCATTTGCTGCGGCCACCGGATGAGGACTGACCAGGATGAGGAAAAAGCTACCAAATCAGGCCTTCCGTCCTTGTTCAATCGAAATTACCGAAATTCCTTTACGAACGCCGCCTGGCACTGAAAACCACATTAGAGGCCCTTTTTTACTGCAACACACGGACGAAACCCCGTGCTCGCACGGGGCGATGAAGGCGGTCGAGCAACCGTCCGTAACGAACTCTTAGCTCACCGCTTCCGAGCTGTCAGTTACGAACCTGCGAACTCTTTAGATTTGGCGCAATGTATGAGCGACTCAGCAGGCGCGTGCACTCTATAAAAGTTTTGTTCCGCCAGATTCTGATGGGTGCGATCATCCCAGCATTAATGCACCGGATCCCATCAGAACTGCGCAGTTAAGCGTGCTTGGGCGAGGGTAGTACTAGGATGGGTGACCTCCTGGGAACTCCTCGTGTTGCACCCCCTTTTCGTTGTTTTTTTCTTCCTTAAAAGCGCCGATCTTTCTCGTTTCATCTGCTGCGGCCGTCGGATGAGAACTGACCAGGACGACGAAAAAGCATCCAAGTCAGGCCTTCCGCCCATGTTCACTTGAAATTACCGAAATTCCCCTACGGACGCGTCCAGGCCCTGAAAACCACATCACAGGTCGTTTTTTAATACAACACACGGACGAAACCCCATGCATGCACGGGGCGATGAGGGTGGTCGAGCTACCGTCCGTAACGCACTCTTAGCTCGCCGCCTCCGAGCTGCCAGTTACGAACTTGCGACCTCTTTGGAGCCGGCGTGCTTTATGCGCAACTCAGCGGCCGCGTACCCTCAATGAAACATTTGTTCCGCAAGGATTCGATGGGTGCGATCATACCAGCACTAATGCACCGTATCCCATCAGAACTCCGCAGTTAAGCGTGCTTGGGCGAGAGTAGTACTGGGATGGGTGACCTCCTGGGAAGCCCTCGTGTTGCACCCCTTTTTCGTTGTTTTTTCTTTCTCAAAACCACCGATCTTTCTCGTTTCATTTGCTGCGGCCGTCGGATGGGAACTGACCGGGGCGAGGAAAAAGCTTTCAAATCAGGCCTTCCGCCCTTGTTCACTCGAAATTACCGAAATTCCTCCACGGACGCCTCCTGGTGCTGAAAACCACATTAGAGGCCCCTTTTTCCTGCAACACACGGACGAAACCCAATGCTCGCACGGGGCGATGAAGGCGGTCGAGCTACCGTCCGTAACGCAGTCTTAGCTCGTCGCTTCCGAGCTGTCAGTTACGAACTTGCGAACTCTTTAGATTTGGCGCGATCTATGAGCGACTCGGCAGCCCCGTACACTCTATAAAAGACTTGTTCCGCCAGATTCCGATGGGTGCGATCATACCAGCAGTGATGCACCGGATCCCGTCAGAGCTCCGCAGTTAAGCGTGCTTGAGCGAGAGTAGTGCTAGGATGGGTGACCTCCTGGGAAGTCCTCGTGTTGCACCCCTTTTTCGTTGTTTTTCTCTTTCTTAGAAGCGTCGATCTTTCTCGTTTCATTTGCTATGGCCAGCGGATGAGAAATGACCAGGACGTGGAAAAAGCAGTCAAATCAGGCCATCCGTCTATGTTCAGTCGAAATTACCGAAATTCCCTTACGGACGCCTCGTGACCCTGAAAAACACATCAGAGGCCCCTTTTTACTGCAATGCACGGACGAAACCCCATGCAGGCACAGGGCGATAAAGGTGGTCGAGCTACCGTCCGTAACGCACGCTTAGCTCGCCTCTTCCGAGTTGTCAGGTACGAACTTGCGACCTCTTTGGAGCGGGCGTGCTTTATGCGCAACTCAGCGGCCGCGTACCCTCAATGAAACATTTGTTCCGTAAGAATTCGACGGGTGCGATCATACCAGCACTAATGCGCCGGATCCCATCAGAACTCCGCAGTTAAGGGTGCTTGGGCGAGAGTAGTACTGGGATGGGTGACCTCCTGGGAAGTCCTCGTGTTGCACCCCTTTTTCGTTGTTTTTTCTTTCTCAAAGCCACCGATCTTTCTCGTTTCATTTGCTGCGGCCGCCGGAGGAGGACTGACCAGGGCGAGGAAGAAGCTTCCAAATCAGGCCTTCCGTCCTTGTTCAATCGAAATTACCGAAATTCCTTTACGGACGCCGCCTGACACTGAAAACCACATTAGAGGCCCCTTTTTATTGCAACACACGGACGAAACCCAATGCTCGCACGGGGCGATGAAGGCGGTCGAGCTACCGTCCGTAACGCACTCTTAGCTCGCCGCTTCAGAGCTGTCAGTTACGAACTTGCGAACTCTTTAGATTTGGCGCGATCTATGAGCGACTCGGCAGCCGCGTACACTCTATAAAAGATTTGTTCCGCCAGATTCTAATGGGTGCGATCATCCCAGCATTAATGCACCGGATCCCATCAGAGCTGCGCAGTTAAGCGTGCTTGGGCGAGAGTAGTACTAGGATGGGTGACCTCCTGGGAAGTCCTCGTGTTGCACCCCCTTTTCGTTGTTTTTTCGTCCTTAAAAGCGCCGATCTTTCTCGGTTCATCTGCTGCGGCCGTCGGATAAGGACTGACCAGCACGAGGAAAAAGCATCCAAGTCAGGCTTTCCGCCCATGTTCACTTGAAATTACCGAAATTCCTCTACGGACGCGTCCAGGCCCTGAAAACCACATCAGAGGTCGTTTTTTAATACAACACACGGACGAAACCCCAGGCATGCACGGGGCGATGAGGGTGGTCGAGCTACCGTCCGTAAAGCACTCTTAGCTCGCCGCTTCCGAGCTGCCAGTTACGAACTTGCGATCTCTTTGGAGCTGGCGGGCTGTATGCACAACTCAACGGCCGCTCACCCTCAATGAAACATTTGTTCCGCAAGAATCCAATGGGTGCGATCATCCAGCACTAATGCACCGGATCCCATCAGAAATGCGCAATTAAGCGTGCTTGGGCGAGAGTAGTACTAGGATGGGTGACCCCCTGAGAAGTCCTCGTGTTGCACCCCTTTTTCGTTATTTTTTTCTTTCTTAAAATCACCGGTCTTTCTCGTTTCATTTGTTGCGGCCGTCGGATGGGAACTGACCGGGACGAGGAAAAAGCTTTCAAATCAGGTCTTCCGCCCTTGTTCACTCGAAATTACCGAAATTCCTCCACGGACGCCTCCTGGCACTGAAAACCACATTAGAGGCCCCTTTTTACTGCAACACACGGACGAAACCCAATGCTCGTACGGGGCGATGAAGGCGGTCGAGCTACCGTCCGTAACGCACTCTTAGCTCGCCGCTTCCGAGCTGTCAGTTACGAACTTGCGAACTCTTCAGATTTGGCGCAATGTATGAGCGACTCGGCAGCCGCGTGCACTGTAGAAAAGATTTGTTCCGCCACAATCTAATGGGTGCGATCGTACCAGCACCGATGCACCGGATCCCATCAGAACTCCGCAGTTAAGTGTGCTTGGGCGAGAGTAGTGCTAGGATGGGTGACCTCCTGGGAAGTCCTCGTGTTGCACCCCCTTTTCGTTGTTTTTTTCTTTCTTAAAAGTGCCGATCTTTCTGGTTTCATCTGCTGCGGCCGTCGGATGAGAGCTGACCAGGACAAGGAAAAAGCATCCAAGTCAGACCTTCCGCCCATGTTCACTTCAAAGTACCGAAATTCCCCTACGGACGCGTCCAGGCCCTGAAAACCACATCAGAGTTCGTTTTTTAATACAACACACGGACGAAACCCCATGCATGCACGGGGCGATGAGGGTGGTCGAGCTACCATCCGTAACGCACTCTTAGCTCGCCGATTCGGAGCTGCCAGTTACGAACTTGCGATCTCTTTGGAGCTGGCGTGCTGTATGCACAACTCAACGGCCGCTCACCCTCAATGAAACATTTGTTCCGCAAGAATCCAATGGGTGCGATCATCCTAGGATCCCATCAGAAATGCGCAATTAAGCGCGTTTGGGCGAGCGTAGCACTAGGATGGGCGACCCCCTGGGAAGTCCTCGTGTTGCGCCCCTTTTTCGTTATTTTTCTCTTTCTTAAAAGCACCGGTCTTTCTCGTTTCATTTCCTGTGGCCGTCGGATGGGAACTGACCGGGACGAGGAAAAAGCTTTCAAATCAAGCCTTCCGCCCTTGTTCACTCGAAATTACCGAAATTCCACCACGGACGCCTCCAGGCACTGAAAACCACATTAGAAGCCCCTTTTTACTGCAACACACGGACGAAACCCAATGCTCGCACGGGGCGATGAAGGCGGTCGGGCTACCGCCCGTAACGAACTCTTAGCTCGCCGTTTCCGAGGTGTCAGTTACGAACTTGCGACCTCTTTGGAGCCGGCGTGCTTTATGCGCAACTCAGCGGCCGCGTACCCTAAATGAAACATTTGTTCCGCAAGAATTCGATGGGTGCGATCATACCAGCGCTAATGCGCCGGATCCCATCAGAACTCCGCAGTTAAGCGTGCTTGGGGGAGAGTAGTACTGGGATGGGTGACCTGCTGGGAAGTCCTCGTGTTGCACCCCTTTTTCGTTGTTTTTTCTTTCCCAAAACCACCGATCTTTCTCGTTTCATTTGCTGCGGCCGCCGGATGAGGACTGACCAGGACGAGGAAAAATCTTCCAAATCAGGCCTTCCGTCCTTGTTCAATCGAAATTACCGAAATTCCTTTACGGACGCCGCCTGGCACTGAAAACCACATTAGAGGCCACTTTTTACTGCAACACACGGACGAAACCCAATGCTCGCACGGGGAGATGAAGGCGGTCGAGCTACCGTCCGTAACGCACTCTTAGCTCGCCGCTTCCGAGCTGTCAGTTACGAACTTGCGAACTCTTTAGATTTGGCGCGATATATGAGCGACTGGGCAGCCGCGTGCACTCTATGAAAGATTTGTTCCGCCAGATTCCGATGGGTGCGATCATCCCAGCATTAATGCACCGGATCCCATCAGAACTGCGCAGTTAAGCGTGCTTGGGCGAGAGTAGTACTAGGATGGGTGACCTCCTGGGAAGTCCTCGTGTTGCACCCCCTTTTCGTTGTTTTTTTCTTCCTTAAAAGCGCCGATCTTTCTCGTTTCATCTGCTGCGGCCGTCGGATGAGAACTGACCAGGACGAGGAAAAAGCATCCAAGTCAGGCCTTCCGCCCATGTTCACTTGAAATTACCGAAATTCCCCTACGGACGCGTCCAGGCCCTGAAAACCACATCAGAGGTCGTTTTTTAATACAACACACGGACGAAACCCCATGCATGCACGGGGCGATGAGGGTGGTCGAGCTACCGTCCGTAACGCACTCTTAGCTCGCCGCTTCCGAGCTGCCAGTTACGAACTTGCGATCTCTTTGGAGCTGGCGTGCTGTATGCACAACTCAACGGCCGCTCACCCTCAATGAACCATTTGTTCCGCAAGAATCCAATGGGTGCGATCATCCCAGCACTAATGCACCGGATCCCATCAGAAATGCGCAATTAAGCGTGCTTGGGCGAGAGTAGTACTAGGATGGGTGACCCCCTGGGAAGTCCTCGTGTTGCACCCCTTTTTCGTTATTTTTTTCTTTCTTAAAAGCACCGGTCTTTCTCGTTTCATTTGCTGCGGCCGTCGGATGGGAACTGACCGGGGCGAGGAAAAAGCTTTCAAATCAGGCCTTCCGCCCTTGTTCACTCGAAATTACCGAAATTCCTCCACGGACGCCTCCTGGCACTGAAAACCACATTAGAGGCCCCTTTTTACTGCAACACACGGACGAAACCCAATGCTCGCACGGGGCGATGAAGGCGGTCGAGCTACCGTCCGTAACGCACTCTTAGCTCGCCGCTTCCGAGCTGTCAGTTACGAACTTGCGAACTCTTTAGATTTGGCGCGATCTATGAGCGACTCGGCAGCCGCGTACACTCTATAAAAGACTTGTTCCGCCAGATTCCGATGGGTGCGATCATACCAGCACTAATGCACCGGATCCCATCAGAACTCGCAGTTAAGCGTGCTTGGGCGAGAGTAGTACTAGGATGGGTGACCTCCTGGGAAGTCCTCGTGTTGCACCCCTTTTTCGTTGTTTTTTTCTTTCTTAGAAGCGCCGATCTTTCTCGTTTCATTTGCTGTGGCCAGCGGATAAGAACGGACCAGGACGTGGAAAAAGCATCCAAATCAGGCCATCCGCCTATGTTCAGTCGAAATTTCCGAAATTCCCCTACGGACGCCTTGTGGCCCTGAAAAACACATCAGAGGCCCCTTTTTACTGCAACGCACGGACGAAACCCCATGCATGCACGGGGCGATGAAGGTGGTCGAGCTACAGTCCGTAACGCACGCTTAGGTCGCCTCTTCCGAGTTGTCAGTTACGAACTTGCGACCTCTTTGGAGCCGGAGTGCTTTATGCGCAACTCAGCAGCCGCGTACCCTCAACGAAACATTTGTTCCGCAAGAATTCGATGGGTGCGATCATACCAGCACGAATGCACCGGATCCCATCAGAACTCCGCAGTTAAGCGTGCTTGGGCGAGAGTAGTACTGGGATGGGTGACCTCCTGGGGAGTCCTCGTGTTGCACCCCTTTTTCGTTGTTTTTTCTTTCTCAAAAACACCGATCTTTCTCGTTTCATTTGCTGCGGCCGCCGGATGAGGACTGACCAGGACGAGGAAAAAGCTTCCAAATCAGGCCTTCCGTCCTTGTTCAATCGAAATTATCGAAATTCATTTACGGACGCCGCCTGACACTGAAAACCACATTAGAGGCCCCTTTTTACTGCAACACACGGACGAAACCCAATGCTCGCATGGGGCGATGAAGGCGGTCGAGCTACCGTCCGTAACGCACTCTTAGCTCGCCGCTTACGAGCTGTCAGTTACGAACTTGCGAACTCTTTAGATTTGGCGCGATCTATGAGCGACTCGGCAGCCGCGTACACTCTATAAAAGACTTGTTCCGCCAGATTCCGATGGGTGCGATCATTCCAGCACTGATGCACCGGATCCCATCAGAACTCCGCAGTTAAGCGTGCTTGGGCGAGAGTAGTACTAGGATGGGTGACCTCCTGGGAAGTTCTCGTGTTGCACCCCCTTTTCGTTGTTTTTTTCTTCCTTAAAAGCGCCGATCTTTCTCGTTTCATCCGCTGCGGCCGTCGGATGAGAACTGACCAGCACGAGGAAAAAGCATCCAACTCGGGCCTTCCGCCCATGTTCACTTGAAATTACCGAAATTCCCCTACGGACGCGTCCAGGCCCTGAAAACCACATCAGAGGTCGTTTTTTAATACAACACACGAACGAAACCCCATGCATGCACGGGGCGATGAGGGTGGTCGAGCTACCGTCCGTACCGCACTCTTAGCTCGCCGCTTCCGAGCTGCCAGTTACGAACTTGCGATCTCTTTGGAGCTGGCGTACTGTATGCACAACTCAACGGCCGCTCACCCTCAATGAAATATTTGTTCCGCAAGAAATCG
>JAKOGI010005352.1:7500-10000 GCA_029747015.1 Carnegiea gigantea | reverse complement strand
GCTGGCCGCAGCCTGTGAACGCTGGCCGCTTGTCCTGAAAGCTGGCCGCAGCCTGTGAACGCTGGCCGCTTGTCCTGAACGCTGGCCGCAGCCTGTGAACGATGGCCGCAGCCTGTGAACGCTGGCCGCTTGTCCTGAACGCTGGCCGCAGCCTGTGAACGCTGGCCGATTGTCCTGAACGCTGGCCGCAGCCTGTGAACGCTGGCCGCAGGCTGTGAACGCTGGCCGCTTGTCCTGAACGCTGGCCGCAGCCTGTGAACGCTGGCCGCAGGCCGGTGAACGCTGGCCGCTTGTCCTGAACGCTGGCCGCAGCCTGTGAACGCTGGCCGCAGGCTGTGAACGCTTGCCGCTTGTCCTGAACGCTGGCCGCAGCCTGTGAACGCTGGCCGCTGTCCTGTGAACGCTGGCCGCTGTCCTGTGAACGCTGGCCGCAGGCCGTGACCTGTCCCAGCTGAGTATGAAAAATCGGCACGGTTGATGTCCACTCCGGGAACGGCCACCAAACCTCCTGAAGCTCTCTAGGGGGATGGTCCGGGCGGAGAATGAAAAATAGGCACGGTTGATGTCCACTCCGGGCACGGCCACCAAACCTCCTGAAGATCTCTAGGGGGATGGCCCGGGCGGAGTATGAAAAATCGGCACGGTTGATGTCCACTCCGGGCACGGCCACGAAAGCTCGTTGTGCTCTTTAGGGGGAAGGGGATTGAGCTAGTGCCCCGCCCCGTCCGCGACCCGAGCAGGATGAACGATGGTGAGTGACACCCCGCCCCCGGCCCCTTGACCCCCCCGCGCGCATTATAATCTTTGACAGGGCGCAGGGCGCAGGGACGCAGGGGCGCGGGGGCGGACTTGACGGACTTGAGCGGACCTTGGGCGGACTGGGCGGAGGAAGGGTCGAGAGCTAGGCCCCGTGGCGTGCCGCGTGCCCCCATATTGGTGCCCCAAGTCCCGAACGTCGATGCCAAAGCATGCCCCCGAGTCCCGGGGAGCGGCCCCGTGCACGGCCGAGGCCTGCCCCCGCGTCCCGCACATCGGCCCCGGGGCATGCCCCCCTGCATCGCCTCTAGAACGCCCCCGAAGCAAGGCCAAGGCATGCCCCCCGAGTCCCGCCCATCGCCCCGTGGCAAGGCCAAGGCATGCCCCCGAGTCCCACACATCGCCCCGGGCCGTGCCCCCGGGTCCCGAGGAACGCCCCCAAACGGCCCCGGTGCATGCCCAAGGCGTGCCCCCGCGTCCCGAGGATCGGCCCCGGTCCATGCCCAAGGAGTGCCCCCCGGGTCCCGAGGAAGGCCCCCGGAACGGCCCCGGTGCATGGCCACGGCATGCCCCCGAGTCCCGCACCTCGCCCCGGAGCGTGCCCCCGAGTCCCGAGGAACGCCCCGGTGCATGCCCAAGGCATGGCCCCGAGTCCCGCACGTCGCCCCGGAACGGCCCCGGGGCGCGGCCAAGGCATGGCCCGAGTCCCGGGGAACGCCCTCAGAACGGCCCCGGTGCATGGCCCCGCGTCCCGCACATCGCCCCGAAACGGCCCCGGTGCATGGCCAAGGCATGCCCCTGAGTCCCGAGGAAGGCCCCCACAACGGCCCCGGTGCATGGCCGAGGCATGCCCCCGGGTCCCGAGGACCGGCCCCGGGGGGCCCCGGGGCATGCCCCCGGGTCCCGAGGGTCGGCCCCGGGGCATGCCCCCGAGAGCGTCCACGCACGCTGCCGGACGCCCACGGCAGCATCCATGCATGCCGGGCAGCGTCCGGGCATGCTGTCGCTGGGTGCCGGGGGCTGCCGGGGGGTGCTGGATGCTGGCCGCAGGCTGTGAACGCTGGCCGCAGCCCATGTGAACGCTGGCCGCTTGTCCTGAACGCTGGCCGCAGGCTGTGAACGCTGGCCGCTTGTCCTGAACGCTGGCCGCAGCCTGTGAACGCTGGCCGCTTGTCCTGAACGCTGGCCGCAGGCTGTGAACGCTGGCCGCTTGTCCTGAACGCTGGCCGCAGCCTGTGAACGCTGGCCGCTTGTCCTAAACGCTGGCCGCCTGTGAACGCTGGCCGCCTGTGAACGCTGGCCGCTTGTCCTGAACGCTGGCCGCAGCCTGTGAACGCTGGCCGCTTGTCCTGAACGCTGGCCGCAGCCTGTGAACGCTGGCCGCTTGTCCTGGACGCTGGGCGCAGCCCCTGGACGCTGGGCGCAGCCTGGACGCTGGGCGCAGCCCCTGGACGCTGGCCGCAGGGCCCTGAACGCTGGCCGCAGCCCCGCGAACGCCCGAAAGCCGTCCCGAGAAAAAATCCCCGTATTTTTGTCGTGCGTTTTTCCCCAAATTTTGTCCACCCCTTCCCCACGATTTTTAGAGGATTTACAAGCTTTGTCCCGCATTTTTCTGATTTTTCTCCGATTTTTAGGATTTTTTTTCGTTTTCGACTTTAAAAAATCATAAAAAATAGCTCGGGTGTCCGAAAAATTCCGAAAAAATATTTTTTAGTAATTTCACATCATGATCTTTCCAATGGTA